>LNAC01000025.1:5015391-5043682 GCA_002007465.1 Ailurus styani
CTCCTAATCTCACAAAACAAACTGAGGGTTACTGGGGGGTGAGAGGGTAGGGATAGGGTGGATGGGTTATGGACATTGGGGAGAGTTTGTGCTTTGGTGAATGCTGTGAAAGATATAAGCCTGATGATTCACAGACCTGTACCCCTTGGGCAAAGAATAAAAGTAAAATTAAAAAAAATAAAAATAAAAAATAAAAGCATATTTTTCGTACTACTTGCACATTTTTCCGAATTTTGCACCCATGAACCTTTTATAGTCTCCCCTAAATAGCCAGTTAGCAAGCTCATGTCAGCAGCACAATTTAAGTTACAAAATTCAATAATTTTTAAAAACAGCATTAAAAAAAACCCCTCAGGCATCATTAATAATCCTCACCTGAAAATTTCCTGTGTCAACTCGATACTGGTACATTGGATCGTGTAATTCATTAACTCTGAAAATATCATAAAAAAAATCATGGATCAATAACTAGCTTACTTTTTTTTTTAAGATTTTATTTATTTACTTGACAGAGAGAGATTACAAGTAGGCAGAGAGGCAGGCAGAGGGAGAGGAAGAAGCAGGCTCCCTGCTGAGGGGAGCTCGTTCCCAGGACCCTGAGATCATGACCTGAGCCAAAGGCAGAGGCTTTAACCCACTGAGCCACCCAGATGCCCCACTAGCTTACTTTTCATTGTCTACTTTTCATCTGGTTTTTTACAAAAATTTTTTAACAGAGGTGCCTGGCTGGTTCAGTGGGTTCAGTATGAAACTCTTCATCTCCGGGTCATGAGTTCAAGCCCCACACTGGGTGTCGAGATGACAAATAAATAAAGTTAAACAAACAAACAAATATATCTTATTAAGATAAATGACTTGCTAACCAACAGTAAGATTTGTAAAAAGTAATCCTAAATTTCACATTGGAAATGCATCCAGTGCTACTAAACTGTTTGCCGCAATTGTATATGCTGTGAAGCTACAGTATTTTCCGTTACAAAAAGTCCCTACGCTGTCTCTCCTGCAATGTCTGTTTCCAGTTCTTCACCTTTTCAGTGGCATGTATGGGCACCGGGGATAGACGAGCACACAAAGAGAGCTATAAAAGTCAGTGCCGACTTCCACGCAACTCATTTTAAAGTGAAGCAGGGTAGCTGAGGAGGCAGGGACAGGGCAGGGAGACGAGGCAGGCTGAGAACTGTCATTACTGGGCCATGGAGTCTGATGTGCCAAGAGCCAAAACCACAGTCCTGGAATGGAACTCGTTTCTGCAGAAACTCCTACTCAGCTGCATCGGGCTGTGACCACATGAGGCTCCTGTGGTGGCCCCATTTGACAGAAGGACAAAACCACTAGTCACCATAAGCCCCGGAGCTGGTGCAGGGAAGGGGAGGTCATGGATGCAAGCCCAAGGAGAAACTAAAGCTTCTGGTGGGGCGGGGGAGCCAGGACCCCTGAGTACCATTCCTACAGACAAAGACATCTCTGCCACTCTGAAGGGGAAATCTAAAATAGCGTGGTCTTTTTCTTTTTCCAGCTGAGACTAGAACTGTGTTACCCACATGCCAGTCAGGTGGAAATGAATCCTCAGTTCAAGTCATGCTATCAAGTCACCCTGGTGACATACTCCCTTCCAGATGGGTTCACAAAATACAGTGAGACTTCGGATCTGTCCACCTTCGTAAAGTGCTTTCCATGCCTGAGGTTTCACACATAACAAAATTACTCACGTCTGCCATATTCCCAGTGTGACAGAAGCCAACCACAACAGTCCAACAATGAAGAATTTAGGCAAATAGAAAGTCAAACACTTCCTTTCGCCCTAAAAATAAAGGTAAGAAATAAGTTAGTGGTTCTAGCAAACCATTAACCCCTAGTAGGTCCCGCTAGATCACAGACGCTCCGACCTTTTCTACACAGCATGCATTCTTCTGCTGACGGAGGCTGAAGACAGAGTATTGAGGCGAAGGTGCCTGTAAGGCCTGTCACCAGAGTGTGGACCAGAAGGACCGCGTCTCGGAGCCCCTGTGGCAGGGCCGAGCGCGGAGGCTCACCTGGACGCGGACCCCGTGATACACGCACAGCCAGAAGAGCAGCAAGGCACAGAGGAACACGGACTGGAAGAGGTCGTCCAGCATGCCTGGAAACCAGCTATTCACCAGAAAGGAGAGCGGGAAGAATGGATCTGGAAGGCAGCAGACACAAGGGCCTGATGGCGGCAGGCTCGCCCCACCCAGCACAGGGCATCCGTCCTCTCAGCGAGGGCGGAACTCACCATCACCTTCTCTTCAGTCAGAGCCACAGGGAGGTAGTGAACTAAAGGCTGTTTTGTTTTTCAGAAAACCGAAAAGCCAGTGAACAGATTGCCCCGGCGATCACTAAAGAGCGCCGTCTGCTCCCGCCAGCCGCTCCGCCCCGCAGGCCAGGGAATCCCGGCGCTGGGGCTCCGCGAGCAAATGTGTCCTGAAGCAGGGGAAGAGGCACCGACGGCAGTGCTGGCTGCCTCCAGCCAAGTTCCAAGACGGCTGCGTCTGGAGCCCTTCCAGGACTGAAACACCGAAGCAATCGCTTGCTGGTGAGAGCCGCCAGGCATCCACCGTGTCCCAGGGCCGCACAGCTGGCGCTCTGCGGTGCTGCTACCTGTTCCTCCAGCGGCTCCTTGGCGGCCAGAGCAGCTCTGGGACACCTTCTAGTTTCAAGCTTTAAAGGGGGAAAGCTCCGAAATACAAATGGGCACCTACCATTGTAAAGCAGCAGCAGAGGCAAAAGAATGGACATCCACTTCTGCTCCATCCCCCAGTCTCGCATGGAAAACTTCCGGAGTGAATGCGCAAAGAGGCACTGCAAACCGAATCAGGAACTCAAGTGACTGTGTTGGCTTCCACCTGGCTCGGTTTCACGTGAAGTCTCAAGTGAAGTCTTCCCGGAGTGAGGGTCAGCCAAACCCGAGTTAACCCCTTGTTGCACTGACTGAGACTAAGGTAAGATGTGAATCACTGGCAAGGAGCTGCGGGTACAATGGTCACAAGCCACTCTCCGAGGGGCAGGAGGGGATGGGGAAGACACCGGCCATAACCCCCTGCCCCCATCCCCCCAGGTCCCCCAGGCCAGGCCACTTCTATCAGGTGGGCCCCACACAGCCACACAGAGGACCTCCCTGCGGACAGGCCACACACTCCCAGCCAGGCGACACCTGCAGGTGGCACCAGCTTCTAAGGATGGCACTAGGGCTCCCTGAACAAAGGGCAATGAGGCCGATAACCATGGTCAGAGGCTGTTTCTTTTCAAACACCTCCCTGAAGAAGCTGTGTTGAGCCATGGGAGTTTCTTTAAAGTACTTTTAAACAGTACACAATTTGTATAAAAGACCTGAAGTTTTTTGTTTTGTTTTTTTTCTGTAATCTAACATAAGCCAATGATTTCCTAGGGAATTTGGAGATTCCTAGGGAATTCCTCCGAGGCTGTGAGGCTCAGGGTCATTTCTCTTGTTTAAGAACTTTGTGCCCTAGGTGCCTGCCCTTTGGGCCCCCGAGTGTGGCAGCAGCCCCTCAGACAACAGAGATGATTCAAGAAACAGCAAGGATTTCTGCTGAGCAGACACAAACTGCAGTTCTCCATTCAGCTTTAGCAAGTTCGTTAGGGGAAGCCGTGGGAGTGGCTGGGACCATGATCCCCAGCTTTCTGCAGAGTCCAGGGTCTGCCAGCGACTATGTCCTACCCCCCCACCCCGCCCCATCCACACGCAGGTCCCATGTCACCACCAACTGACCCTTTCCTCACACATCTGTCCCCGATGAGCCTATGTCCTTCTGCATACAGTTGGACTGTGAAGCACCAAGCGATCCTTGCTTGGAAGGCAACTGGAGTGGCCCCCACTGCAAAGAGGGGACATAGGTCCTGAATGGCATGCCCTGCGCGTCAGCAAGGGGCAAGCAGCTGAGGGGTGGGACGTCACCCTTCAGATGGCGCGGAATACCAACGCACGCCCCCTCTTCCTCCAGTATGCATGTGTTTACTGATGGTCTTCCTCCAGTTTTAAATTCCCGTCTTCACTGACAGGGCCTCTCTGGGGATCGCTTGTGCTTCAAGGGTAAGCATTTCCCCCAAAGGCACGGGGTGCTTGAGGACATTGAACTCAGACCCCAAAGGAGTCAAAAGCTCGTACTTCCAAACCCACTCATCTGAGGCCTTCCCCTGAAAAAGTCCAGAGACCGAAAGTTCTGGTACAATTTTCCAAACATAAAAACCCAAGCATGTGCTCTATCAGCCTGCATAAAAAGAAGGTCATTCAAATAAGGCAGGTGAAATGGCACTGTCACTGCACCCTGACGGGCATTTACTCAAAAGCCAAGGGTCTGTCCTCACTAGGACACCACACAGAGGTCCTTATAAGGAGATACCACACACTCTTTCTGCACCATACTGTCCTAGCGGACATTCAGAGTACTGGGTAATATCAGGTCGGCCCACTGGATGGAGTATCATGGAGTTCAGATAAATCTCCCGTGTGGGTCACACTTTTTTTTTTTAATTTAAGTTCAGGTTAGTTAACATATAGTGTAAAATTGGTTTTGGGAGTAGAAATGAGTGATTCGTCACTTACATCCAACACCCAGTGCTCATCCCAACCCGTGCCCTCCTTGACGCCCACCACCCATTCAGCCATCCTCCCTCCCGCCTTCCCTCCAGTAACCCTGTCTGTTCTCTGTAGTTACAAGTCTCTTACGGTTTGCCTCCATGGTTCACACTGTGATAATCCTAAGTCATAAATTAACTCAGCCCTTCTTAGGATTCTGACATGGTCTGTCAGGCAAATGGGACTTACAGTGACAATGAAGGTAAGAACCACAAAGACGAATCGGAACCAAATTTCCAGCTGGGAAAATGCAGGGTTATAAGTCTTCCACTAAAATGTAAAATAGGAAAATAATTGAAAAAAATACATCTAAAAAGAAGTACACCAGATTATTAATAATAGTTATCTCTAGATACGATACTATAGGTAATTTTAAATGTTCTCTTTCTTTATGGCTTCTTCCATGTTCTAAAAGCACTCTTACTACATTTTATTTTTATATTAAAGAGCACAGACTTTGAAAATCTGAATTATAAGAGTTGGAAATAGTTTTAAGTGGTCATACTGACAAATCTGATAGACAAATTATTCTATAATCACAAAAACAGTACCTGGCTTTTAAAGTTCATATCAAAAAATCAATGCTGTCAGGGTGCCTGAGTGGCCCAGTCAGTTAAGTACCTGACTCCTGATTTGGGCTCAGGTCATGACCTCACAGTTGTGAGATCGAGCCCCATGTGGGGGTCTGTGCTGATGTGGAGCCTGCTTAAGATTCCCTCTCTCCCTTTTCCTCTGCCCGCCCCCACCCTCACACACGCACTCTATTGCTAAAAAAGAAAAATCAATACTGTCAATTCCTTCGTTAGAAAAAGCCATGCTTTCCATGAAAAGAAACAGATTTTTAAAAGATGCAAAAATGTGAGTAGGTAGGATGTTCTAAAAAAGACTAAGTGAAAAAACACATAAATATGAATCTGACACCAAAAAGTTCAAGGGAATTACAGGTGTCAGCTCTCACGCTGACTGAGTACATTCACTCCTATCCAGTCTCCACCTAACAGAGCCAAGGAGGCATACCGACGGCAGGCAGAAGGCAGCCCTCCCAACCTCGGTCGCAAGCCAGATTCTCACCAGACCCCAGAACACTGCGCTGCACTGGGCCAGTGAGCCCCACGGTTTTTATGCATTTAAATCATTTGAGTAATTTGAAAAATCTACTTCAGAATAGAGTTACAGACATGAGATTTACCTAACTTACCTGAAACATTTAAAATACACCACACATAGAGACAGGCACACATAGCCAAGGTTTAAGGCACTACCCAGGAGGCAATGAAGGACAGTAATCTCTGGCTGTTGAGAGAGGCGCACTCTCTGGCTGCCCCGAGCCATGGCAGGGAGGGAGCCCCTGCAGAGAATCGCAGACACGCTGCTGGGAGTCCAGGGAGGCAATCCACTGGCTGTGTCTCAAAGCACAGAGTACTGAGAGGAGGGCTAGAAGACAGAGCTCTGGACACCTGCGGTGGTCCCCCTCACATCTCCACCTGAACACTGATCAAGGCATGAGTGTGAGTAAACCACCTGTGGCTGCAGGAAAAAGAAATCCCTGAAAAGGATTGCTGGCCCTCACAGCAGGAATAGTGCCTGCTCCCGCGGGCAGAGAGAAAAAAAGTGCACAAAGGGGCCCTGGGTAGCATACCCCAAATTCTTTTACCCCAGTGGTGGGAAGAAAGTAGTTTCAGATGTCATGCTGCTTTGGTCCCACCTAGTAAAGCTTAAAAGCAAGGCCTAAAAAAGCCAAGCCATTTCCAAGTAACTTCACAACAACCCAGAACAAAGCTCAAAGACATTTGTAAGAATACAAAATCTAACATCAACAATGCGTGGCATTAAGTAAAAAATACCAGAGATGTAACACCGTGTATGTCAACTATACTCAAAAAACAAAGGAGAGAAGAAAGAAAAAAGAGAAATATCTAACATGTAAAAAATCAAGAAAATCTGAACTGTAACGAGGAAAAAAACAAATCAACCAAAACTGCCCCAGGAATCCCAGATGACACGGAATTAGCAGATGATGGCTGCGAGAAGCTAGAGCAAAGTCTGAACATGTTAGGATGGAATCTGGAAGAGCAACAACAGTGGAACAGACATGACAGAGATGAGTGAATGTGGAGACGTGAATAGACACATGATTTTAAATGAACCAGAGCGAAACTGAATAGAGCATCAGCAAGCCAACTTCAAGTGGCCAAAGAGATGTGTATTTGACCTTGGCTGGGGGCAGGGGTGGGGAGGGTAGGCAAGAGGACAGAAAAATATTTGAAGACCTAATAACAGAAAATTTTCCAAATTTAATGAAAACTATGAACCCACTAATTGAAGAACTCAATGAACCCTAAGTCAGAGAAATGAAGTAAAGTATATCAAGGAACCCCAGAATCAAATTGTTTAAATAAGTAAATAAGTAAAAAAGAAAAGTCTACCTCAGGGTAGAGGGGGTGGGAAGGGAGGAGCATCTCTTCAGAGGATAAAGATAAGGAAGGACAGCAGATTTCTGGCCAGAAAAATGCCAGCCAGAAGACATTTTCAAAGTACTGCAGATGAAAGTCACCACGCAGTAAACCCCACATACACCTACTAGAGTGGCCAAGATCAAAAACACAACCATACCAGTGCCGGAGAGGATGTGAGGCAACTGCCGCTCTCCTACGCCGCTAAGGGAATGTAAAGCAATACGACCACTTTGGAAGCAGTCTGTCAGTTTCTCAAACAGTCAAACACTCACCTACTGCATGACCCAGCCACTCCAACCTAGGTATTTACCCAAGAGACATGAAAGCACATGTCCATAGGTGCTCGCAGAAATGTTACAACAGCCCTAAACTGGAGACCATCTAAATGCCCCTCAATGGGTGAAGGGATCCATAATCTATGCTGTATTGGCTCACTGGGAACAAAAGGAATGAACAAATGATACACCCAACAGCATCGGTTAATCTCAAAATAATTATACTGAGCGTTAAGAATTCAAACATTGCAAGACTGTGTTTATATAAACACTTTAAAAATATTTATTTATTTATTTTTGACAGAGACAGAATATGAGCAGGGGGTGGGCAGGCAGGGCGAGGTGGGGAGAGAGAATCTCATGCAGACTCACGCTCGACGTGGGCCCGATCTCTCATCCTAGGGTCACAGCCTGAGTGGAAATCAAGAGTTGGACACCTCACTGACTGAGACACCCAGGCGCCCCATGTTTATATGAAATGTTACGTAAATACAAATAAATCTGGAATGAAAGCAGATTGGTGGTGGCTGGGGATGAGAAGGTAACAGGAGGAGAGGACATGAGGGAAGTTTTAGGGACTGAGGGGTCTGCATATTGTCTTGATTATGGTGAGTGTTTCCCAGGTGCGTACGTATGTCAAAATGGATCAGACTTTCTATTTTAAGTATGTGCTTTTCATTGTATGTCAATTATACTTTGATAGAGCCATCAAACAAAAACCAACAATTAATAATCGATATTAATGAGAAAGTAGGTATCATAGTGATTAAGGGCATAATGAATTTTGAAGTCAGAGACTCAGGTTCAAATCCCAGGGCTTCCATTTTCTAACTGGGAACTAGCTTAATCTCACCCTCAGATTCCTCTTCCATAAAACAGGGAAACTATTACCTACTTTGTAGAATTATCAGAACATTTAAGTAAGATGATGCTTACAAAAAGTTTAGCACAGTGCCTGGCAAACAGTACAAGTTCAATAAATAACAGCCGCTATTATAAATCCCAAACGTAATGCAACCATTATGATCATTGCTATGGTGTTTAAATGTTAAATAGTATCATGTACGAAATGATCACGGTAACAGTTATGAGCACTGATGGAAGTATCAACAGGACATTCAAAGAGAAAAAAAGCATAATACATATCTTAGTTTGAAAAAACAGATTGTAAGGTACAAACGAGAAAAGAAAGAAAAAGTGTTAGCATCAGGAAAAAAATTCACAAAATATGTTAAAAGTTACAGTGATGAAAGTATCTGACCCTCAAGAAATTGAGAAGGAAGATAACGAAGGACCCCCGACAGGAGGGGGGCTCTGTCAGAAGAGCACAGAACTCGCTCACTTTAAAAATTAGCACTAGAAAACAATGCTTTATCCAATAAATGTAGCTAAACGTAAAACATGCCTTTAGTTCTAAACTAAGAGTTACAGGAGGGAGGAGGAGGAAGGTGAGGGGGAACAAAGCACGAGAGGCTGGCCTGTGGCTGGAGCCCTGGGCCGGCAGCGGGGGCACAGCGGACCCTCAGAACAGTCCTCAGCTCCCGCTGTGCTGTGCCCTGTCCTTCCTGACCCAGGGAAACCGAGTCCAGCCAGGGTTTCTCTCCGGGGGGCTGCCTTCGTGAGCAGCAGCCGAGAGGAATCACCTCTATGTTCTTTGGGGACCAGGCCAGCCTCCCAGGCCAGTCCGGTATTCACTTGTGCCACGGGCTTGAAAAGTCTTCCTTCTCCCTTGAGTGACCCCAAGGAGAGCGCGGGAAGTTCAGGGAACAGGGCCCCGGCCCCTCCGCTGCAGACAACGGACGCAGGCTTGCCAGGGCTGGGAGGAGAGGGCCCACGGGGACTGTCGAACCGCCGGCCAGTGCCTGCACCACCGCCACGACGGGGTGGCAGCCACTGTGTGGACCTCACCGTACGGAATTAGGAGAGTTTGTTTCTGCGTTTACTTTTCAGCGCAAAGGTGTACATTTCAAATTGAAAAGTAAAATAAGTGAAAGGAAATAGAGCAAACTCCCAGAAAACACTGAGGCATTAAACATCTCCTTTGAGATCTTAGGAGCCATCACTCCATTCACTGGCATGCGCGGCAAGGTCCTGGCCTTCACAAGGCCGCCGTTGGTCTTCCAGAGACTGGGCTCACCCCGCAATGCCGCAAACTGACTTTGGAACAAGCATCCATTTTACACCCGAGGCCATTTCTCCCTAAACACAATCTACAGAGTTTTGGTCCAGTTCTCCAGTCATCACATCCGCTGGGCACCTACTTTGCCTCTATGCAAGCAAATACGCTGTCAAACACTGCAGACAGGACACCACCGACTCAAAGCAAGTCAGTCCCAATGTCCGAGGAGCTACTGTTTCGGCAGAGATACTGCCGAATACTTCGTGATATCCTCTCCCCCGAAAAGCCACGGGAACACACAGGGGCGGGGGGCGAGTCGGGGTACGGGCTGCTCAGGCCGGTGGACCTCCCAGCAACCTAGTGCAGCACTAAGCAACCCCCTGGAATTGGTTCCAGGCTCAGAGTCACAGCCTGGGTTTCCAAACTTGAAAACCGATATAAAAGATCTTCTAGAGAAATATTTGGAAGGGAAAATCCTAACATGTGCTCTTGTAATTTGTCCTATAAGAACAACAGGGCAAGCATGACCCAAGAATCCAGCTAGTGCTTCTCAAAGTACTGCCAGCTGCCAGTCCACTCAACTCACATGGAAACTGGAGGGAGTCTACCAGACAGAAAACCGAAGGACTCGAGAGCACGAGCTATTGTTTCACTCTCACCCCCCAGGGAAAAGTCGCGGAAGTTTTCTGTAGCCCTGAGGACGCAGGGAGCTGAGGGGACCTGTGCAAAGGCGTTCACAAGGCTCAGGAGAAAACGACCAGACGATCTGCCCCGTGTCCGAAGTCCACTCTCCACTTGTGTACGCAGAGCACGGGCAAGGAAATAAACATTAAAAACACAGGAGATACGCAGTATTCTCCTATGTACCTGCGAGACCTGGTGGGTGGTCTTGACTTGAACATGGCAATGGGACGTAGGCAAGACGTACTGAGAAGAACAGGAGCCGAGAGAAGAGGCAGAGATAGAAGGAGAACCGCTCCACTTCAAGCAGAAGCCTGTGAACCAGATGTTCGAGGGGAATGGACGTGAGAACAAAAGGAAAGAAAGCGAGCTTCTTGACGTACGGGTACACGGCATCGGCCACAGTGCCGGACATGGCAGGCGACAGCAGAAGAGGACCACGGCCGCCCAGGTGTGTGCAGAGGGCAGATGGATCCTGCCAAAGACAGAGCGTCCGGACATCTGGGGGCTGCCCTTGGGATGACTCTCTCTCCCGAGAGAGAGATTTTCATCCCCGACTCGACTTCCCTCAACGAGGAAGAACTAGCGGGCGAGCGAGACCGATGGGGCGCCTGGGGGCGGGTAAGAGCCACGGCGACCCGCGCGCGCAGGCAGAACAGCGGACTCAAGTCCCCAGACGCCAAAGACTGCCAAGAAAACACCAAACAACAGTAAGGGGAGCCCTCACACGTCAAATTCCGTCAAAGCGCAAGGTCCGTGTTTAGAAATGGATGTGGTTCAACGGGCGGCCCGGGACAAGCTTGGAGTTTCCAAGGGCGCCCCCCGGTTTGTTCAGTTTCGACTGAAAGGTACCAGCACCGTCCCTACAAAAACCTGCACGTGTACGACCCAAAGGACCGTCACAAATGGACCACAGCAGTGTCAGCAGTGTCCTGGTCAAGAGACACCGTCACCGCACCCCAGAAGCCCCCCCCACGCCCCCGCCGAGTCACCAGCTACTCGAGGAACAGTGATCCGGACTTAACCGCGTAGATGCGTCTTGCCCGTTCCTACTGTGTGCACAGAGGGACTCACACACCGCGTGCTACTCTGTATCCGGCCGCACCCGGGAAGGCAGCTGCCTCGGCCCCCCTCGCTGCCCTGCTCCACTCGGCTGCAGGCGCGACCGTGGAGGAAGCAGCAGGGCCCGGGCGCCCGTCTCCGTCCCCAGCAGAGCCCCGAGCCCCGAGCCCCGGCGGCTCGCCCCCTCGCTGGCCCCAGCACCGTCCGGACTGTGTCATCTCAGCCGTTCTGGTGGGTGGAGAACTGGATTGCTGACACACTTTTAAAAAGTACTTTATTTGTTCTACTTTACTTCGAAAACGGAAACGAAGTCAGCTTGTAATAAAAAGATTAGATGGGGACAATTTTTAAAGCTTCTTAAAAGGCAAAATTGTAAAGAAAGAAGGCAGGTAATTAAACCTATACCAGGCTGTCAGTAACTGCCACAGTGCGGCATAAAACTCATTTCTGAAATTTCTAGCAGCCTTATAGCTTTCAGTCTACGTCTCATGAAAGGAGTTTGTAACAAATGGTAGAAAGGAATTCTGTCTGGAGGTTTAGATCAGAGTTCACAACATGAGGGATACTTTTCAACGGCAATTTTCTAAGAGATATATACTTTGCATACGGTTCTCTGGTTTCTTAACGCATCTCTGTACAAGTTTTAGACACAACACCAAACCGTGATTTTCCGAGGCAGCTCTTCTGTAACTAAACTCCTCAGAGTGAACTGCCGGAGGGTATGTTGGCATCCCCTTTCAAGTATCAGTTGTCTTAGGAGCCTTTTTTTTTTTTTAATAATTTTCTCTTCTGATTATAAAGGGAATAAAGCTCATTATAAAGAAAGAGAAGAAAAAAAGACATTGACCATGAGGCCTACTACCCAGAGATAGACTACTAGAGTTTTCTATATTAAAAAATGTCATCAGCACTTTTAACTCATTTACTTTTTCTTTTCCTTTTTAAAAATCAATAGCAGTTTGTGCTATCTATTTTGTGACCAGGTTATTATTTTTAACAGCTGCAGATAAACTAATTCATTTATTTAACCAGAACTCTACTGAAATACGGATTGCTCCCAACTTCCTGCTATGACAAATACAAATCTTCATGTGCTTTTTTAATTGTTTCATTAGAATAAATTCACAGAAGTAGAATTACTAGGCCAAAAAGAATATGCATGTACAGGCTTCGATACACTGGCAAAGTGCCCCCAACACTGAAATTCGTTTACATCCCCATTAGCCTGTATGAAAGAACTTGTGTCCTTGCATTTGCACTAACCCGAGGTATGATTTTCCTTGCAGGCATTTTTTTTTGCATTTGCTAGGTTAAAAAAAAGGCATTAATTTTGAATTCTCTGATTCTTTGGTTTACAGCAAGGATGAACATCATCTCAAAAGTCTGTTGGCCATTTGAGTTTCTTAACCTGTGAAATGCTGTGCTGTTATCCTCCAATTCAGATCGTCTATATTTATTACAAGCCTGTGGCCAGGCACACTGCTGGGTACTAGGGATACAGAAATGTACAAAAATGGAGAAAAATCTGAGGTGACATCCCCCATCTGGGGTAACAGACCCCAGCGGTGTCACATATCAGGATTCTGGATGCTGAAGGGCAGCAGCCAGAACGTAGCTCTGCCGGATGGCATTATTCCAGATGAGCTGTTCTGATGGCAGCTTCCTTGCTGAGCCCTCCACTGAGACCACATCACCTGCCTTCCTGAGCAATGGTCGAATGACATGTACCAAGTCACATGAGTTACCTGAGCTGTGCACCAAATTATGTAGGAATAAGTCCAAGAGGAAATAAAACAGGAAAGATGGAAGGAGAGAATCCCACTCAAAAACAAACCCATGTACTAGGGTTGGGGTGCACTGAGCCTGCGGGGGGAGCTGTTGAGAATGCTGATACAGGCTTTCACAACGGAGGAAAGGAGAGGTCCTCTGTCTGAGAAACATGGTGGGCTTTGCTCTCTGCATTCCTGATTCCAGGTAATTCTAAAGTAGCAAAGTCTACAGCACAGCCGGTGAGCACAGAGTGGAATCGGTGTGCCTGGGCTGAGGGTGTCTGTCTCAGGCCCCGTCAGGGTCCGACCTCTGCATCATGGACTCGAGGACATGCTGGCCAGATGTTCTGAGGAAAGAGCTCTAGGAAATCTTTCATACCACAAACAGAATCCAGATTCAAACTCAAAGGATCCGGAGAGGCTGGACCCAGAAGCCAAAACTGCTGAAAAGAAATTCAAGAGCAAAGTGGGACGCCTGAGAAGCATCGGAGAATCGTTACAAACCAACCACAGAAGCAGAGAATGAGAAAGACTCATCAGGAGTGAGAAGAGACCGAAGAGCAGTCACAGAGGGAAAAGTCCGAGGGGTGTTTAGCAGTTGGCGGAACGCACGCCGGCGGGCAATGAGGCCCCAGACACACCTGGAGGGCCACCTGCTGCTTCTCCTGCCCAAGCAGCCGCCCCCATGGCCAGGCTGAGTGTGGCGGCCCGGGGAAGGAGACCTGCAGGCTGACGGGTCCCGAAGCCACCCCCAGGGCCACGTGAAGGAAAGGAAGAACCTCCGAGGGGCTGAGACAACATTTTAAATATCTGGAGAGCTATCATGCAGATAAAGAACAAAACTCATTTGGGGCAGTCTAGAGACAACATGAAAAGAAAGGAATCTGAACGTTAACAACCAGTGCCATTTGCTGAGCGTCTCCAGTGAGCAGACATCGTGCATGGTCCCACGCCCAGCCACCTCCAGGGGCCCCCAGGAAAATGGGGACCTCAGGCTCCACTGCGGGGGGGGCCGGCGGAGGCAGTGCGGGTCCAGCACGCAGGACGGGGCTGACACGTCAAAACCTCTCAGTGCAGGGCACCCATCAATCCAAATAAAAACCTGCACAAGAAGGTTCACCGCAGCAGTGTTCGTAAAAGCCCCAAATGGAAAGAACCCAAATGCCCATCAGCCGATGAGCAGATACGCAGGATGGAATCTACCCGCACGGTGAACCGCTCAGCAAAGCAAGCGGTGCTGATGCCCTCAAAATCACACCTGAGCTTTGAAAATACTACACGTGACAAGAGAAGTCCATCACAAAAGACCTCAAATAGGACGAATCCATTCGCATGAAATGCCCAGAACAGGCAAATCCCCAGAGACGAGAGGTGAGTGGCCTCTCAGCCCCCCGGGGCCAGGGGAGGGAGGAGCGGGGAGTGACTCAGGCTTGTCCCAGGGGACCGGAGTTCCAGCTCAGTGAAGCGCCACGATTCAAAGGAACCCCTTACCACCTTCGCTTGATTGACAGGGCTCCCCGGGGCAGCTTGTCTACAGACAAGGACGCAGGCTCTACGATGGTGAACGGCAGGTGACGGTGCCAGGATCTAAACCAGCTCAGCCCCGTACTCCAGCCACCCCGCTGATTCTACTGTCACGACGAGTGGAAGGAGCAGAGAGGCTGATTTCAGTGGGACACAGGACAGCCAACGTCTCACGGAGACAGCTGCGCTGGGCTGGCCACGTGAGAGCGGAGTCCAGGCCTGCCAGAGGTCCCCGCGGGGCCCCGAGGGTGGCTCCCAGGGACGGCGAAGGGGGTCCCACCTTCTTCTTTTACCAGAAGGGTTCACCCGACAACTCTTACTGACCTTCCAACGGGAAGGCTACCCTCTATTCTAAATCTCAGAACATCACAAGGGGTTTCCAATTTCATGCTGTTTCATTAAGCTATATTTGGTTCCACATACTTGAGAAATTATGGTTGTCCTATAGTTTTTAAAAACTGTACATGTCTTCCACTGTCCAAAATAACATGATTCCAATGCTGAGATTTACTTCAGTCATTTGACAGAAGAATGGGAGCTAAACAAACAAGCCACGGAACGCTGAGGTCAGCTGGCATACTTACCGTAAAGTTCATTTCCTTGATGGGTAGCTTCAGGTGTTCAAATCCCACAATCACGGTGTACTGCGTGTAGTTCAAGTAGCCGAGGTGAGCCACAATAATTTCTGCACACTTCTGCAAAGACGCAAGCAAGAGCTGTGTCTTTAAAGTGAACAAGACTGGCTCCCCCACCAACTGACCCACGAAGTAACACATTTCAACAACAGATGAGCACAACTAACCATCTCCAGGGAACTTGCCAGAGCCCAGAAAAAGTCAGATGCCAGCCAAAAACAATTCTTAGAAAGAAAGAACCAAATGGATATTTTTGGAAACAAATAATAGATGATTTGCAATCATTAGACTCTTTCTACTCTGGACGATTCAAAATAACATCACCTACATAAAAAGGTTAACAACGCCACACAAACCTAACAGTTACATAAACTAGTAGGGGCGGGGGAAGCGTACGCTAAGACACAACAAATCAGACCCCCGAACCTCACTCTCCGCGCTGCTCACTTCCACAGCTACTGCATGATATTCAGAGTGACTGCCTGGCCCCCTCACCCCAATGTCTGTCCCTTCCCTACGCGGAGGCCCCTGGAGTCTCTGTTGGGAGGTCAGGCCCGCACCCAAGCCAAAGGCTACAGGAACAATGGCTAGTGTGATTACACGAGTGTGCTCACTGCTTGCTCAGAGCCCCTGCCTCCTGTGTCTTGTGCAGTGGGAGCCGGGTCCCCTCTACTTCCGTGTGGCCAAGCAGCCAGCCACGCCATCTAGCACACCCCTCGGAAGGCCTCCTGCGGTCTGACAGAACAGTCTCTGGGTGGTGCCTGTGTGAGCCGTGGCTGTGAAGACAGCAGTCACCCCTACCGTGGATCAAAGGCTCCCCAAACCGTGAATGTCCGAGGGCAGGCAGGAAAACAGATTTGGGTGTTCTCGGGAAGTCTTAAAAAGATAAGCAGACAATCGGCAGGCATGGGGTGCCGACCTAAGGGCCAGGGAAGGAGTCAGAGGAGTGAGGGTCTGTGTCACCCTTGGTCTCTGCAAAACCAAATTCGCTCCCGACAGGTCACAGGAGGAAGCGTGGGGACGGGGCAACTAAGTACTGAGCAGTACTTAGCGCTTAGTGAATGGGTCTGTGCTGCGCAGACGACCACTTCTTATACGTCTGGACTTTCAGAGGATGTTTGAATTAACGAAACAGTGACAGCTCAGCCTGCGTGTATCTTCCAGTCTCTCAGAACTACAGTAAGACCACCTGATGGTTTGGGGGTTCTCTGTACCGGTCACAATGTGCCCCTGCAAATCCCCGGTGAGAGCACAGGCTTCTCACCCGCCCGGCGCAGACCACTTGCTACTCAAGGTGCGAAGGTAGGATAAAGGGTGGTCAGCAGCTCTAGAACATTAAAACCCCATCTTTTTTTTTAAGTCAGGGCAGTGCTCCTGGGAGGGCTGGGGAGGGGCCTGCACAGAGAGAGAGCAGAAGAGCGAAGTCCCCAAGGGTGACACAGTAGAAAGAGAGCAGGGAGCAGGGAGACACCACAGCAAGGCACCAAGGGCCACTCTCAAGGCCACTGCCAAGAAGCAACAGGGCAGACAAGCAGCCTCGCGGGCAGCCTGGCGCTGTGCCGAGTCCAGGCCTCAGACAAGGTGGCCGAGTCGTCCTCGCTGGCCTGAGACTTGCCCCAGTTAGAAGAGAAAGTCCCCCATCATGGGAAACTCCTTGGTCCCCGCAAACCAGCCAGATCAGTCACATCAGCCTCAAGACCAAGTCACCAACTGCCTGTTCATCATCCCCTGCCCGGTGCAAGAAGGAGCAAAGCCAGGTGCTGACGACCCGACTGAGCTGGGCTCCCGCCGGCCTGGGGGAGGAGACGAAGCCTCTCCCGTGTGTGGTCCCTCCAGGCCCCGCACCCACCGTCACATCCCTTGCTCCTCCCGCTGATGCAGCAGAACTGACCCAGCACCGACTGCACAGACAAGGGGAGACATGGGGGTGCTCGGCCGCCCACTGGGCACTGCAGGCTCTCACATCCAGTGTCCGACCTGGTCCTCGCCACGCTCCAAGGACGGTCAGGGAGGGCGTAACCCCACCTGACAGACGAGGACAACACGTTTGAGAGGCTGACCCAGCCGTCCTCCCACAGGTGCCAGTGGAGGCAGAGCAGGAGTCTGGTCCCTTGTGCGGCTTCCCGAGCACCGCCCGCCCAGGCCCACGAGGCAGACCGGGTCAGGGAGCAGCTGCCTCCGGACCTTCAAGCAGATGCCCGCAGGGAGGGACCACAGCCGGGCCACCGTCCAGCGGGGGCGCTCCCCCACCCGATCCCTTCCTGCCCAGACAAGCAGGCCTGCCGCTTCACGCTCCTGAACCAGGCGGGGCGTGGCTGCTAAGGGCACGAGCTCCAGAGGACAAAAGCACGGGCTGAAATCCCGGCCCCTGCTCACCATGTGGGTCTCCTCGGGCAAGCGCTCTGATCTCTCTGAGCCTCAGTTCCTTCTTGTGCACAGCGGGGCTCTGGTGAGGCTCAGCATGGAGTGGGTCTGCTCCGTGGGCCTGCGCTGGGGACTGAGGGAGACCTGAGCGTACGGGAAGCCTGGCGGGAGGCCTGTCAGGGAAACCACTCTCCTAACCCCCCCAATCCACGCACCCTCTTTTCTGATGTACCCTGTGCTCTCCATGCCCCCCATGACCTGGGTGAGTGAAGGTGGAAAGTTGTCTAGTAGAACCTCGCCAGGTCTCAGGCTAAGAGAACAGAGAGGCTCTGGAAAGATGGGGGTCCGGGGTGGTGCAGGAAGGGAAAGCAGATAGATCGCTTTACCGCTGGTCTCTCTCTGTGTCCCTTTGCCTGATGTCCTGTCCTTTCTCCTTTTCCCCTCAGTTCTTTTGCTTTTTCTCTTCCCAGGAGGCCTCCCTGCTCTATACAGAGTAGTCTCAGTTCTGACTCTTGGGACTCCGACAGAACACGGCACCAAGAAAATCAAAAGTGAGGGCTCCTCTCTTGCTTTGGACCACCAGGCCCCCAGGTTTCCTATCACACAACCACACGCTGCAGCCTGAAGTAGACGCTCAAACAAGGAGGCCGCTCTCCCTTCGAGGCCCGGGCCTCAACCTCCGCAGGTGCACTGGAGCCGGAAACCCGAAGCCCTGACGATTCACAGTGACCATGGTGTCACAGCAGACCTTTCTGGGCGACAAGCAGCCCATGAATAGCCATCTGGAGACACACCAGGCAGTTCACAAATGCTCAGAACAGGCATCGTGTGTGTGTGTGTGTGTGTGTGTGTGTGTGTGTGACAGAATGTGTGTACGTTTGTAAGAACTGATAAGGGTATCAGTATAGAAAGTCAGGTGAGTGTTCTGCACCATCACTGGTTTGATTCGGTTCTTTGACTTAGGAAAGCAGACCTTTAACAGGGTAGCAAGACGAGTAACTGGTGACCATTCAAACACACTCACCCCCGCACAGGTGAGGGTCCTTGTCCGATTGTGAACTTTGTTATGAATGAACATGGTGGTTCCATCTTGAGCGACACCATCAACTTTAACAGTCATGAGGAAGCTTGTCTGAATAGATGTTTCTACAAAAGAAAGAAATTCAGGGTCAGAGACCACATCAGGCACATCACACTTGCCAAGGCGAGTGCCCAGAAGAGTCCTTCGACCACCTCAGCTTCAGCACATATAAAAACCTCACACTTGTCTGCAAAGTAAAGCCCTTCTATCAAGTTCTACATCCAACCCATTACCCAGGGGCCTATGTAAAAACCTACAGCACAGGTCCACCAGTTTTGGTTCATAAAAGGGCAAGCCTTTCATGGCTAATGAAATTTTATTTTTTAATTTCCCATATAAATTTCTAACTTAACTTTATATTAAAGTAAAATTAGATTTCTTCCTTCCTGATTATATATTTTATTTTTCTGTTTTTATGTTCACTGTTTAAAAACATCAGAGAACAAAAAAATATGAAATGTTGTTAAACACATACAATCCCACCACCTAGCTATAACCATAATTAACATGTCCTGTCCATCCTTTCAGACCCTTTTCTAGGCACATGAGTATACAGCAATACCAAATTTACTTATGTTTTTCAAAGGTTACAAAAGTCGGTTAATTTTTTGGTAATGTACATTTTTTTATACATAATTTTACTGTGGTCATTGGGTTATCTTTTCAAATTCTTTCTCAGCCAAAGCGCCTCATCTGAGTCACAGAACATGGGACATAATGTGGGTGACCATGTCCTCGGCTCCCCCCAGACGGCCCATAACTCATGAGACTCCAACGAGCAGAGCCGAGGCTTCAGAGACGCGGACACGTTGGGACAGGTCTCAGCCTCGGCGGCCCCGGGACTCTGAAGCCAGCTCCTCCTCGGCGGTGGGGCAGTCCCGTACACCCCAGGATGGCCGGCACCCTCTAGATCCTAGGAGTGCCCTCCGCCCCAGGGGTGACAACTGCCACATGTCCCTGGGGGACAGAACCATCGCCTCGGGGCATCAGAACTAAAGCCTCTCCTAGAGCCCCAGGGACAAAGGCGCCACAGCAGGGGCGACACCGCGCAGCCACGGAGCTAAGCTGACCAGCGCTTACTGTGCGCTGCATCGTGGCTTTCTCTGAAGACACCGGCAGACAGATAAGAGGCTTCCAATTTGCTATTATAAAGAATAATGAGCATCCTTGTGATCCATCTTTGAGCACCTGTTCAAAGATTTTAAAGCTCTCTCGATCTTTAAAATATGGTGCTTTGTACAAAGAAACACAATTCCGCGACGCCGGGCTTCCTACCTTTCGACTGGTCCAACTCCACAACACACGTCAGCCACAGCTGCTGATTATATGTAGACAGTGGATTTGAAAGGATTTGAATTGGCTTCAGCTAAGGCAAAAAGAAAAAAGAGTTAAGTAATCCATATGACCTTTTCATTAAGTCCACCAAATACCTCATCTAAACGTACAAAATGTACATTTAGTAAAAAAAGGTTTGTGGAAGCTCTGAAACAGAAACGCGTAGTTTTCCTTTAGACAATACAAGTAAAATTCTGCCGTCCAGAAAAAGAAAAGACTAACTTCCTATTGCAGTCCCCTCTGTCTCATGGAAACCTCTAAGCAGGCGAGGCCCACCACCTGCAGCCTTGGGACAATATACCTACTTAAGTAGCAAGAGAAAGTCTTCCTGGAGGAAAAAAAAAATTAAAAGTACATAGGATATGATGTACCCTAAGGTAATAATAAAGGACACCAAAGATAGAGCTTCATATTCACAAGAATCATTTCCTCGGTCCCAATATGCCAGACCTGTCGCTATCTGAGGTCTACTGTTTTCAGCTTTAGGGAAGTCTTAATGCCCCCGAGAGAAAAATTAGAGGGGACCCCACTGTCAGTGATGCTTCTACGGTGTGTGCTGAAAACCATGATACTGGCTCCTAGCGGCTGTGGGAGACAGAGAACATTGCTTAAGGAGCCCACCCATGGTTCCAGAGAAATGTATCATTTGAATGCACAGTCTTTGAACATAAATACATAGTATCTGTGTTTTAGCACTGACAGAAACGCCCTGTGACTGAAGGCTTGCCCGAAGCCATGAGGCATTGAAACCCACCAGAGGATGGTCTATCATCTTTCAGAAGTGAGCCTGATCTTTCGGGAGTAGGTCAGTTTGGTGGGACGGCTGCTATTTTTAGTGTAGGGAAAAAAAGGACTTACATCCTGAGAGAAAGAAATTTTGAAAGACCAAACTATGTTCAGGAAACCCTAATGACAGCACCTCTTCAAATCAGGTCCTCAGGGCAAGATGTAAAGAAAATCAAAAAACGCAAATGTCAGTGGGCTAACCAGAGGGCCCTTTCCAACCAGCAAGAGTAAGAGGAATTAAAAGGTCAGTTTTCTTCTCTTGCTTTTTTGAGAATTATAAGGGTGAAAACCTACCAGAGAGGTAAGAGAAGAAAGACGGGGGTGTTTGGGGTCAATCAGATTTAAACATTACGGTGCCATGAGGATGTGGGACAACTGCATTCAGTTTTTAAAGATATTATGTCTGCTCTGCAGAAGAAGAAAGGGGTATAGTTGTTTGCGCTCTCACAATTCGCATTTATTAAAGATCACTGAAATTCTCCAATTGGAAGGACCTTTGTTTTTCTCTAAAGATGGTGAAGAATCAACCACATTTAAGGAGGAAAAGAAAAAGGATTTTTTTTCCTTTAAACTGAGTTCATGCAGGAATACCAATCATCAGAAAGACCTGCTCCTGTTAGAAACCCGATGTGGAGACCCTCATTAACTTGTGTAAGCACAGAAAGAAACAGTCAGCTGCCTACAGGAGCACTGTCAGAACGCATGGTCGAGGATGACATGTGGGTGTGAGGACTCAGGGTGAGTCAACCGGCCTCTGGAAAGCACCTGTCGCTCCCTGGGCTGGCAGCACCATCCGCTCTAGCGCTGCGCTATTACCGCAGCAGAGACGGTCCTGCTGGCACACAAGAGCCCAGAGGCCAGCAGCTGACAGCGGGGTGAGACAGGCATGCTGCCGAAGAAGCAAGCTGCACAGCAAGGTGGTGCACCCCAGGACCCACTAAGCGACCCGGAAGTTTATACAGCCCCGCCACCTGCCCCTGCGACCCAGTCTTACCTTTTTACTATTGTTTAGTGAAAAATTGGCTGCAGAAGTCTGGATTACTTTGGGCCCTAAAAGTGTAACAGAGAGTGAGAAAAGCAGGTTATACTTATATCGATAATTAATTTATTGATTGTTTTTCAAATGCCAAGAAAGACTCACACATTATGTAGAGGTGGTCTTATCCTCTGGGTCTGTCCTTAGGGGACATATAAACACACAAACAGACACACAACATCCACGTCGCTGCACTTCATGACTTCCCAACGCAGGTGACCACGATCTGACCACCTGACCCTGTATATGATTCCTACGGGATCTATTTAGGCCAAAACTTCTCCCTTGCTTCCGATGAGTGCTCACTCTGTAGTGCTCAGATCCAAGAAAGTATTAATGATACTGACATCGTCTATATATTTTGTAACATAAAGATTCCTGCTAAAAAATTAAGACACATTCACTTGTTCATCTAATTATTCCAGTCTTCCAAAAATACTTATTAAGCTTAGGCTATGAAAAAGCACAAAATATATGAATGTATACTCAACATATATTCCTGAAATAGCAGATATAGAAGCTTCACGCAGTCTTACGATGTAATTTTTCAGAGCTTCGGCCTCAAAGGAAAGCAGCATGAAGCAGATTTTGAGTTTAATTCATTCTACAATCACTCTCAGCTGCGAGGCTCATTTTCTGGGCTGCCTCAGTGACCCAGGATCCTCCTTCTAGAGGAAAAGACATGCGAGTATGCGGTGGAGTCTGTAACGGGTTCACAACCCATACAGGGACGTGTCTGCGCCGCGCTCACGAACGCTGAGGAGGTTGCCCCTGCGTGGGGAGGAGGCCTGCACCTTCAGGATGCCTTGTTCTAAACAGAGTCACAATCTGAGCAAACCTCTGTTCCAGGAAATAAGACAGTCTGCTTTCTCAGAAAGAATTAAGAACCGGGAGTCTGAAAAGTCTAGACTCCAGTCTTAGCTAACTTGGCCTTCTGAGTCTCAGTTTTCACATTTGCCAAACGAGGGTGACGGACCCAGAGGTCACAAAGGCAGTCCTAATTCGGAAATCCTAATGATGTTATTCCCATAGGACTTAGGACGGTGATTTCTGTCAACTTGACTGGGCCGCGGGTGCCCAGATATCCAGCTAAAGGTGATTCTGACTGCGTCCGTGAGGGTGTTTCTGGAGGAGATTCACATCTGAATCAGTGGAGGGAGGAAAGCAGACCTCCCTGCCGGGGGGGGGGGGGGNGGGGGGGGGCATCCGAACGGCTGAAGGCCCAAACAGAGCGACAGGCTGAGTAGGGAGAATCTGCTCTCGGCCTGGGTTTGCTCTGGGGCTTCAGGCTGGCCCGTCGATACTCAGCTGTTTCCAGACACAGACTGGACCCTAGCTGGCTCTCCTGTGCCTCTAGCTTGTTGATTACAGATCTTGGCATTTCTCAGCCTCCATAATCATGTGAGCCAGTTCCTTATAATAAATCTCTCTTCCCCTCCACCCCTGCCCCCTTTCCCTCTCCCTCTCTTTGTATGTGTGTGTGTATATATATATATATACATATATATATGTGTGTGTGTGTATATATATATATACATACATATATATATATACATATATATATATATGTATATATATATATGCCTCCTATTGGTTCAGTTTTCTTGGAAAACCCTAATATAGAATTTGGTACTGAGAGTAGTTACAGAGGAGGAGGTTTTTGTTTTTTTTTTAAGATTTTATTTACTTGAGAGAGAGAGGGAGAGAGAATGAGCAGTGGGGAGGAACAGAAGGGGAGAGAGAGAAAGAGAGAGAGAAGCAGGCTCCCCACTGAGCAGGACACCTGATGCAGGACTCAATCCCAGGACCCGTGGATCATGACCTGAGCCCAAGGCAGACGCTCAACCAACTGAGCCACACCCAGGTGTCCCAAGGAAGTTTTTTCATATTGATTCTGGGGTTTCTAGAATTGGTTCTCTAATCTGATCAGGTGTAAAGATGGTAATGACTCTGTCCAGTAGTAAAGACAGCACAGGTGTGGTTCACAAAAATATGCACGGTATCTCCACTGGATACCCTGATCAACCACTTATGAGGAGGAGCTAAGCGACTCTATTTGTGATACTTTAGAATATTTTTGGAAAACAAATAGAATGAGATTGACTGGTTGTTCCTCATGTCCCCGGACAAAGCAGCAGAAGGAAAGGTGAGCTCCAGGGTTTAAATTCCCAGCCCCAGCACCACACAAATGATCTGACAGCTTCTGTGCGCCCTGACGGAGAGCCCTACCTCGCGCAGCCACAGGGCCGCGTGCCCAAAATCAGGCCCGGAAGCTCAGCCTGCAGCTGGCTGAATTACAACACAAGTTGCACACCAGCCTCACATGCTGCCTCACTGTTTAAGTGAGGGCACTGGCCGGGAAGCGGGTGATCCCGGTCTGGGAATGGCAGGAAGACCCCAATGAAGCTGGGGGCACAGAGCTGCCAAATTTCGATGCATCTTCTTTGCCACTGGAGGAGTGCTCCCGATTCCCAGTAGAAACAGCCTCTCCACCTCTGCTGCCTTACCTAAGGGGACAGACTCCCCTGACGGCCATGCAAGACAATGACGATTCTGCTCAGCAACCTCCCCTCTCTGATTCGAGAACAGTAACCAGACTCAAGTTCCAGCAGGCCCCTCACCGTGAGGTACTAAGTATGAGCCATGAGGAGATGCTCTACACTCCAAAAGTACTACGTGAGTCTTCTGATTTATACAGAGAGAAATCCAGGGAACATGTGTGGGAACGAATACGAAGGGTGGGGAAAATGGTGGAAGGAACATAAAGTTGGATCGGTCTGAATTTATGGATGCAGGCCCACTTAGGAGAGATTTTGCACTGCATGCTGGAGCTCAGGGAGTTGGGAAGGGCTCTAGCAGTTTGGTTGGTTGGTTGTTTAAAAACCAACAAAAGGTGGTCCCCAATAAGCCAACCAGAAATGTCACACCTGCCTTGGTTTAATGGAGAGGAAGGGATTTGGAGGCTTCGGGAAATTGGAACATTGGGGTGGATTTGTCATTTAAGACCTGCTGGGAGACTCCAGGACATGGAGCTTTCACCACTACCACGAGGAATAAGTTTGTGGGGGTGGAGGAGTGGGGTCCCAGCATCGTTAAAGAGCTCTATGACCGCCCTGCTCTGTGAACCAGATCTTACAGTAGGAACCATGGTCACGGAACGGGGGAGACCTAGCGCAGTGGGAATAACTGGATCCCGGGAGTGGTGGGGCCAAGCAGCGGCGCTCGCCCACCCAAAGCAAGCTGGGCATGGCTACTGTGATGGCCAGGACAGTCAAAGCAGCAATCAGAAGAGTCTGATTTGGCCAGACCGATGGGGCTGGCTAGTTGATATGGCGTTTCTAGAAGTGAAATCCACAGGAAGCCTACTAAAGTCTGACTTGAACTACGTAAGCAGAAAAGTCTAAGTGAAGTGAACAAAAGTCTAACCTGAATCATAAAAACAGAGAGTCACAGCCCATCAACAGTTTTCAGATTTGAAGCACTTTACAGACCCAAACCCCTTGAATGACGGGAAGAAGACTGGGTCCTCTTAAGAAAGCACCCCAGTACACAGCCAAAAACGTGGACTGCTAATCATTTTTACAGAGGAACCTACAGCCTTTTTACCAAAATAACTGCAAATTGGGGGAAAGGAAATACATGCTGGGGTCCCCTGGACACTGGCTCTGAACTGACCCCAATTTCAGGAAACCCCAAACATCCACCAATCAGAGTAGGGACTTATGGAGGTCAGGTAATCAATGGGGTTTTAGCTCAGGCACATGTCACAATGCCCCCAGTGGGTCCCTGAACCCAGCCTATGGCTAACTCCCCAGTTCCAGAAGGTATAATTGCAATAGATATACTCAACAGCTGGCAGAATCCCCATACTCGTTCCCTGACTTGTGGAGTGAGGGCTATTATCGCAGGAAAGGCCAAATGGAAGTCACCAGAACAGCCTCTACCTACAAAAACACAATCCAAACCAGTGTCACGTTCCTAGACTGTAGACATCAGTGTTCCCATCAAGGATGTGGAAGACTCCCACCACACCCCCATTCAGTGGCCTATCTGGCCTGGGCAGAAGGCAGGTGGCTCTTGGAGAGGACAGTGGAGCACCATCAGCTGAACCAGGTAGTGATGCCAACTGCAGCTGCTGTACTCGCTTGAGCAAACTCACACATCCTCTGGTATTTGCTCCGGCAAATACCTTTTTCTTCATCCCTGAGAATAAGGCCCACCAGAGGCCAGGCCAGCAATACACCTTCACTTCCCTGTCCTGCCCCAGAGTATTGTGACTCCCCAGCCACACAACAGAGTTTCCACAGATCTTGGCCATGCTTCCTTCCACAAGCTAACGTGTTGGTCCATCGCATCAATGACATTATGCCAACTAGACCTGGTGAGTAAGAAGTAGCGACTATCCTAAACTCATTGGTAAGACACCTGCATGTCAGCAGACGAGAAATAAATCTGGTTAAAACACAGGGCCCCTCCACCTCACAGAAATTTCCGGGGGTCCCATGGTGTGTGCCATGGAGAGCTATCCCTTCCAAGGCAAAAGATAAACTGTTGTATGTGGCTCCCCCTACAACCAAAACAGAGGCACAATGCCTGGTGGGCCTCGCCTCTTTGCATTTTAGAGGCAACGTGTTCCTTGTTCGGGTGTGATACTTTGGCCTATTTATCCAGTGACCCAAAAAGTTGCAAGTTTTGCGCGGGGCCCAGAACAAGAGGCTTCCCAGCAGGTCCAGGCTGCTGCAGGCTGCCTACTGCTGGGGCCGTACGATCTGGCAGAAATAAAGGTGTCTGAAATGTCAGGAGAGGACAGGGACGCCGTTTGGAGCCTTCGAAAGGGCCCTATGGATGAATCTTAGTGCAGGCCCTTGGGACTTTGCCCTCCTCCACATACAGTCTCCTTGCAAGACACAGCTCTTGGCGTGCTATCGGGCTTCAGTAGAGACTAAACATGTACCCATGGGTCTCACCATGGTACCCGGCTGCACCTGGTGAGCTGGGCGTGCACGGCAGCGCCCCATCATCAAATGGAAGCCGTACCTGTCTGCTCAGGGCCGAGCAGGCTCCGAAGGCACACAGAAGTCTCTCTCTATCGGTATCGTCATATATCCTATTGGTGGGCTTCTCCAGAGAATCTAATACCAGTACCCACTGGGAGGAAGGAGAGGGATGTGGGAAACCTGACATTTTTCTGGTCTCCGCCGGGGTGCATCACATCATTTCTGCAAGAGTGGGAAAAGCTGAGTATAACCACGGACGATGCAACAGACAGTGGCTTAGGGAGGGAAACAAGAACTGGATGAGGTCCCGTGAGACTCCAGTCACGAGCCTATCAATGCCTCTCCTACCCATCTTCAGAGGGCAGTTACGAAAACTGAGTAAGATGACGGATATGTCTTATGCCGGGATTAAAGTGACTTATTCCTTGGTGACCTCACGGGAAGGAAAAGAGAAAGCTGGCAACAGCGGCTACTGTCACCACGCTGTCCCTCACCAGCGGCCACACAGGACCAAAGCGACCACCCTCACCCCCAGCTTCCTGGGGCCGGTCACCAGCCCGAGGCCAGTGGAGGCGAAGAAACTAGCCTTTGGCAGCACAGCTGCCCCTGGGACGGGCTAAGCCTAATGTCATCACGCTTTCGTGTGAAGTGCCGTTAACTAAAGAGACACACGCCAGAAATCATGCTCACTAAACAGGATGTTTGAGAGGGAAAGAAGAAACAACCTCAGCAGGTCCTGGTCTCCTATCCCTCGGATGGGGCTGAAGAGACCGGGTTGCTGGGAACGTCGTGAAAACGGACCGACTCCTCTCGTCCTGTTTTCCATCTGTGTGAAATGGGGTCGCACTGGATGATTTCAAAGGCATTTCTGAAGCTAAAATCATCATGGCGCAGCTCTTCCCCTCAAACTGCGTGCTATGGAACCCCAGGGCCCTGGAGCCCTGAACTGAACACAAGGCCAAAGCCAATCTGCAGGCTCCCTCCCGCCAAGAGTTCAGGGTGTCACCAGAGCCACCTCCCAGCTCCCCTTGGTCACCCCAGCCCCGTGCTCACAGCTATCTCGTGCCCCCCCCCCCCTGCCCCGGGATGTGCTGCACTGGACTGTTTACCTGGCCTGGGCCCCCATCAGTCAGCAGGTTCTGGACTCCCCAGCACCCAGACCGGGTCCCAAGCACAGGAGCGTCGACAGAAATGTCTGACAGTCCAACGAAAGGTACGCGGCCCAGGCCACCGGGTACAGCCCTGGCTGCTATGAGGGGCAAGACCCGGGTCGCCCCTTGGCAGGCAGGTTCAGAATGAAGTGGCGCGTCACCCTCCCCCAAGGGGCCCTTAGCAGGGCACAGAAGGTGGGCACAGCTTGGCCGGGCTGAAAGGCATGTGCCCAGGTGACCGTAAGGGGTAAAATGACCAAGAACTGCACCTTACCTCTGATCCCAACGAAGACGGTCAGGCCGAAACAGACGAAGAAGACGACAAACACGAGGACAAAGTGGCGCTTGGAGAGCGTGTAGAGCCGCATAGGCGCCAGCCTGCAGAGAAGCCGGGGGGGGGGGGGG
>LNAC01000025.1:5043980-5054500 GCA_002007465.1 Ailurus styani
CCCCCCCCGCACCCCTACTTTCTTCTCTGCTCGGAACAAAATGCCAGCGGGGGAGGGACTGGCTCTCTGCCAGAAGTCCCCACCTCAGGTGTCAGTAAACAAAAGAAAAAGCCACGAAGGACCAGACAATAAATGTCCGAGGCTTGGCCAGCCACACAGCGCCCGGCTCCAGGCCTCACTGTCACCTCTCCGCGCAGCCCAGACATCACGACGCGCGTGCGCGTGGCTGTGTTCAGGTTCAAGTCTACCACAAAGAGGCGGTGGGCCCGGTTTGGCCCCCAGATGGCCGACCCCTGCCCTATCACCTAAAGTGGAGACCCCAAAATCCAAAGAGACGGAGGGGGGGTTGTTTTGCTTTGCTTTTTACGTTATTTTTATTCCCCGATCATTTCCTGGTCTTGGGAGCTGAGACCGAAGGAGGAACTTCTCCTGCCTCAGGAACAGCAACACAGCCCAGGACCGGGAAAACCAGGCTTAGCTCCGAAACGGAGGGAAAGGTTATTTGCTTTTATGGTGCTGGGTGCACACACGCGACCTCTCCTTCACAGGCTCAAGATTCCAGTTCCTGAGCAGGAAATCAGCTGGTTGGTATTTGGGGCCAAAGGTTGGGGCCCATTAGCCACCTTTGCTCAGACACGGCTCTGCAGATTACCAAGTCGGCTCTCTCCAACAGGACCCGCCAGGCCTTTGGGCGAGTGAACTCTGAGGTCAGTGTCACCGTGTTTCATGGGATGACAGCACCAGTAAAAAAAAAATAAAGGAATGAGTGTCTCTGTCTTTTTCTTGGAAAACACAGGTCCGAAGGCCAACCCACAAATGACCCTGCTATGCATGAGAAACGAGTAGCCTGACCCCAACTCCAATTTGGGACCCTAAAGGGTTTTTTGTTTTAAGATTTATTTATTTTAGAGAGCGGGGGTTGGGGGGAAAGTGTGTGAGAGGGGACAGGGGGGAGGGGGCAGAGGGAGAGAATCTCAAGCAGACTCCTAGCTGAGTGCGGAGCCTGACACGGGGCTCAATCGCACAACCCTGAGATCATGACCTGAGCTGAAGTCGAGTCAGATGCTTAAATGAGCCACCCAGGCGCCCCTGCACCCTAAAGATTTTAAAAGGCCTGAAAGCCTTAAAATAGTAGAGCCAGAAAGGACCTCAGAGAGGAAGTCCAAGCCCTTCCTTCAACTTACACGCAGGGACACTGAGGTCCAAGACTGCGGAACACTTGCCCAAGATGTCACAGCTCTGCCCCTGGTGGTAACCGCTGGTCCCCAGGAAGGAGGCTGGGGGAGCAGGAAGAGCTGAGGGGACCCACCTCCACGACTGCATTTCTGGGGAAAGCCCTGGGGAGGCGGGGCCGGTATCAGAACAAGGTCCTCTTTGTCATCGCTCTACTGTCTACAGGTGTCGAGGCCAAGAATGCAGTTTCTCTGCACAGTCTGCAGAAGGGAGCGCACGGGCATTTTCACTTTGAAAAAAACCCTACATGACGCTAACTGGACTAGACGTTGGGAACGGCAACTAAAGTCTATAGTTCACAGGACTACATCCACGTCGTCCTCTTAGTTTTGATAAACGTGCCACGGCGCCGAGACGCCAGCATGAGGGGAAGCTGGGTGGGGGTGGGCAGATCCTCTGTACTCTCTCTGCCAGTCTCCTGGTAAATCTCAAGTTATTTAAGAAATTACCCAGAATCATTTATAGCACCCCAGTCTGCTGCTTTCAGGGCAACCTGCCCCACCCCACCCGTGCAGGGGCTCTGAGGGGCACGGAGGGCTCCCAGCACAGGCAAGAGCCCAGAAGAGGTTACTTGGAGGCAAAGAAAACCAGAGTAAGAATAATTATACTTAAATTTTGATTTTTAAAACACTCTATCATTAAAACATGTTATCAATGACTTGTTAGGAAAGCAGTTATTTAGCTGGGAAAGGGAGGAAAGAGACCAGCCAGGTCCCCAGGGCCAAGGTCAAGTTCCTGCAGCACATGCCCACCGGGGGGCGCTGTGCCCATTCCCCGCTCTGGGGCTCAATACAAATCTAGCGCTTCCCTTTCTTAAAACTGCCACTATTTCCAATTTATTACAGATTCTCCTGGTTCAGAAATCAGGTCTCACCCAGTTCAATGAAAAAAGACACAGAGAAAGCAAGAGAAGCCCCGTGCCCAAGGAAACGTCACTGAGCACAACCATGTCCACGACCTTGGCTTGCTGGGGACCGGCTGGGCAGGGAGCCGCATTTCTGCGTCTTCACCTTCCTGATGAGCAGTAAGCCTTTCCAGGCCGCCTCAGGTGGGGCGACTGGGGTCCAGAGACCCCCCTCCGGCCCCCACGACCTCCAGGGTGTCGTGGGCCAGGGCCGGCACCAAGATAGCTCGGTTCCACGTAACAGTGCCTCCTCCCCAGGGCTCCTTCCACGCTCAACTTCATTCTAAAAACTTTGAAGCAGTTCGCCAAAACTCAAGAGACTTCCAAAACCTCAGGAACATCTTCCTATTCGAGACAAATCACAGGTCTACACTGTTGTTCAGTCGAAGTAGCAAGCCGTGAGATGCCGACGCGCAGACAGCAGGAGCCGCGAAGAGTCGAGGCCGGGCCAGCAGGTCTCGCTTCCCATCGCCCCGTCCCCCTGCCCCGCAGCCACTTCCTGCCCAGGCCGCGCCCGCACTCAGTCCTCTGCCGACCCCCCACTCCGCCTCCCACTGAAACACCCATGTGTCTCTACCAACCAAGTGAACCTAAACTAACCCGCCGCCCAGGCGAGTCTCTGTGACCCTCTGACCAGGCCGCCAAGCGAACGAGCGCTCTGTAAACGCTCAGAGGCCAGACCGTGACGCCGAAGAGGCTCGGGGCCCAGCCCCAAGAGGCCTCCGGCCCCGCAGCCTTAACCCTTCCTGCGTGTCAACCTCTACTATCAGCCACCCCCTTCTGGGCCCCACACGGTGTGAACTCTCCAACCCCGGGTGATCTCCTGCGCCCTCCTTCATGCCCCTTCCCACCTCCAGGAACTGTCCCCAGGCCCCGCCTGCCCCTGATCCGGCTCCGAGACAGTGTCTCCCAGGACATTTTCACCCAGGACTCCACCCCACTTCAGGGTCAATAGGTTCAAACCTGAACCCATTAAAGCACAAAATAACAAAGGAACAAGCCGCTTCCACTGCCCACTTCCTGCCTCTACCCCTTCTCCAGCCCCACATCCTGAAACCTTGGACTCACCTCTGAGGATGCTGGCCTCTCATGCATCCCGCGCCTGCAGCCGGCCAGGAGGAGGGGCGCCCTGCTTCCTAACGTGTCCTTCCCAGCGCGGAGTCTCACCGTCCGGCCCGGCCACGGCCAGCACGGCCACCACGCCAGCCTCCCAGGTGCTGCCCCGCCGCGCTGTGACACCGCTGGCACACGGCCCTGCACAGGAAGCCTCTGGCTCCCCATGGCCACTCTGCCAAGGTTCCAGGTCCCTCCCGGGGATTCCTACTGTGCTGCATGTACCCCATGCGAACTGCCACCTCCCCTGGTCATCACGCTGCGTCCGAGGTAGGCCCCACCACCATGCACATTTCCCAGATGCGCGATCTCAGGCTGAGGCAGCGTTCAAACCCAAGCATCAGCATCCGGTTCTTAAATTCTGTTTCCCATCATGGTCAAGCCAGACTCCGGAGCAGCCCTTGCAAACACTGCTCTCCTGATGAGAAATGCTCTCTCTTCTCACCACCAAACCATGGAGATCGGACTCAGCAGGGCTCACCTGCATGTCCCACCTCCCCCAGGAAGCTTTCCCTCCCTTCACCGTCTCTCACGTCTTTAACCTATTACAGCGAGATGGCCGAGCGCCTGAAGGCAAAGTACCATCTGGGTGGACACCAGACACGGGAAAACACACACCCAACCTTCACTCGTTATCTCACAAGTGTTCCTGTACTTCCCTCGAATTGGCATAAGCTACTAGGGAGCAGGGAGAGGACTCCCCCTGTCCCCAAAGAGCCTGGTCAAGTCAAGCACAGCAGCTGGTGGAATTTTCTCCCTGGACAATCAGAGCAGGAAGACCTGGAGCAAAAACCTTCCAGCTCAGGACGGCTGTCCCTCCTTTTCCTCTTCTTGAGGGGACCCGTGAGCCAGTCTTCCTCTCCAGGCAGGGTCTCTTTTCACGTGCAGGCATTTCACACACACACTAGAAAATGCAGACCTCCTGGGAGCCCCCAGGCCCTTGGAAGACCTTTCAAATGCAATGGAACGGACCATCCCCTTATCAGTGGATTGGACTTTTTAGGTCCCTTCTAAATTGACCTCACTTTTGTGGGTGATTTAAAACATCACAGACATATTTCTTAGAGAAACTAAAAACACCTTTAGCAGAAAATCCCCTGAAGAGCGACCATAATCCAAATCCCTGTCAGCCACGCCTGCCCATCTTGGGCATATTCATTCATAACCGTATCCCAAGGAACCGCTTCCAAGTTCCGTGAAGCCTGTGCAGCCATCCAGACCCACAACAGAAGTGCAGGAGGACCGTCCTGCAGAGCTTACTGCGGCCGGACGTCAGCACTGTCCTGCTGGGACGCATCTGCACGGTGCTGCCCTCTGCCCTCCTCCCTTCCCAGCTCTCACTCCCCAGGGACCTCCTCCTGCTTCCTGCGTTAGAGCCGATGAAGGTGCAAACGATTCCACGTTCACAGCTCAGCCCAGCTGAGCCCCAGACTGACAGAAACGCCTACTTGACCCCCCACTTGGATATCCGGTAGGCGGCTCTGAGTGTGGTGTGTCCAAAGCCAGACTCCGGATCTTCCGCTGACCCCGTCCTGCAGGGTTCCAGCCTGCAGGAAGCGGCTACTCCAACCTTCCAGGGGCTCAAGCCAAGGACTCGGCAGTCCTCTCTGACCTCTGTCTTCTCCTCACTCCCCACATCTAATACAGCTACAAAGCCTTCGAACTATACGGAGTCTCGGCCCTTCTCAGCCCTCCAGTCAGGCGCTGCCATGTTTCACTGGACTGCGATGGCCTCCCCTGGTCTTCCTGCTTCTGGCCTTGGCACCCACGCTCTGCTCTCCACCCAGCGGCTCCGAGAGCCAGGTGTGTCCAGAACTCTGGTGGCTTCCTGACCGCCGTGAGTGACAGCCAAACACTTCACAACCAACTGTTGCTGGCACACCTGTGAACATGTCTGTGGGTGTTTCTCTGAACACAACTCTCCCAGCATAATCCCCGCTTCGTTCTGAAGAAGGAACGGGAGCCATGGGAAACGAAGGGCTTTTCCCTGGGGCAGGGCAGAGGCACCACGGCTGTCTGCCCCGCCTCCCCTGCCCTGCTCCGCTGCCAGGGAGACCAGCCTCACTTTCCCAGCCCCCCTCCCCACCAGGACGCAGAACCTGAGGGAAACCAGCCAGGCACCTCGAGAAAAGGTTTCCCTGCCTAACGAAGGGATGGGTGAGAGGGAAGAGCCTCCTCTGTCTTCCGTGGGCACAGCCGTGCAGGTAAGTGCTGAGTGGCCGCAGCCACATCACCCGTAAGAGGTGTGGACTGAGGACCGGAGATGGAAACCACGCAGGCCACCACGGACACGGAGCCACTGAACTGACCTGTAATTCATTAATTATGAGTTAACCATAATAAATTAACCCTGAATTAGCCACTGAATTAATTTAGTAAGGGACAAGCCTACTTCTACTTCTGGACACACCTGTTGTGTAAGGCACTTCTCATGGGTATTCTATCAAGACCAAAAGCTTCCTTTTCAATATGCATACCGGAAAAAGAAAAACCACAATTAAAAATGAAACTCAAGACACTAAGTCACACAGCAATAGAAACCTCCCCGTCCAAGGCACCTGCAACTGTCCTGTCACAATGTGAGATAGCCACCAAGCATCCTTGTCACTAAGATGGGGCCTTCCCAGTTCCACTGATGATTGGTCACTGAGTCCTTCCCCTCCCCCACCCCCCAGGCACCCATTCTTCTCTGCCCAGCCAAGGTCCTGCCTCCCCTGAGGCTGTCCCCAACCACTCTGAGAAGGCAACTGTCCCCTCAAATGCAGGACAGGAGGCGTCTACGGCCATACCACCCTGAACGCGCCCAATCTCATCTGATCTCAGAAGCTAAGCAGGGTCGGGCCCGGTTAGTACTTGGATGGGAGGACAGGAGGCACATGCCCGTTTCCGGATTTCAGTGTGGTTGACAACCGTTCACAGACTTCCATGCCTCTCCCTACCCAGAGCTCCCCTCTGGCTTCTGGGAGCCCAGCGCTAAGCCTTACAAATGGCAGGCCATTAACTCTACATTCCTTAGTCCAATAACTATTGATTCCTTCCATTTCTATGCATGCTTTCCTGGTTTTACTTTAGTTTCCTCCATGTTCTACTATTCTCCCTGCTAGGATAGAGGATAGACCACTATGCAAACTTGAATTTTTCCTCCCACTATTGTCTTTTCATGTTTTTTATGGCCCTGACCTTTGCCCTCTGCATCTGGGAACTGGCCAGAGCAGCTCCAAGCAAGTGCCTTCCCCTTGGTACACATCCTCAGTCAGGCCCCTGTTGACCTTGCTGGAAGGCCAGTGTCGCCATCAGGGCCGCCGAGCCACCAGCACTGCTGGAATCAACATGACTTTCCCACTAGACACCTCCCCTCCCACGCAGGCCCCATGAGAGCTAATAAAACAGCACTAGAGACAAGCCGTGGGGGAGGCACATACTCAATGAGCCCCTTCATGGGCCTGGAGCAGAAGGACCCTGAAAAGGATAGACTTGGCTGAGCAGAGAATGTGACAGAACACCTCAGGGTGCTTTCAGCAATGTGGACGGAGATGGGGCAGAACCTGCCAGTGACAACCAACACCTGCAGGAAGGCAGGAGGAAACAGCAGCCAGGAGGCTCAAGCCTTTCTAAAAATATATATTTTATCCGGCCTCATCAAGTCACAATACAGTAGGTAGGTAAGACTGAAAATATTTCTGTTATCACAGATTTTGCTACTTGTTCAACTAGTTCCCAGATTTCCCACTCTAGAACTAAAAACTTAGCATCTGGGCAGTGGGAAGGGACTTTCAATCTCTCGGTGCGTTCTCATGTTTTAAGCAAAGATTTTGTTTTTCTTTCATAATCTGTATAAAAATAATCTCTTCTCCCATGGTCCAAAGCGCTGGCCTGGTGCCCGTTGGCCTGGCTTCAGATCCTGGCTCCCCCACTTGCGAGGCAGACAACTATGGGCAAGCGAGGTAATTCTCTGGGCCCCAGTGTCCTCCTCTGTAAATCGGAGACAAGCAGAATACCCCCAGGGTCGTTGGGGGACATAAATGAAAGCATGACGAGCCCAGGACAGTGCAGCAGGCACACAGGAAGAACTCGATCAGGTTCGTTACAGTAGTAATAATGTTGTACGTTTCCCCCTCCCCCTACTTTTTCTTAAAAAAAAAAAAAGTCTTCATCCTACCAATATCTGAGGACCCACGATGTAGGGTCTCCCCTCCTCCAGCACAGGAGGAGGTTTCTTCAACCAACGGAAGAAAAGGGCAGTTGTCACTCCCTAACCACCTACTTGGGACTTGGGGAGGTGCTGTCCTGCAAGGCAGGTATCATCAGCCCTGTGACACACAGGAATATAGAGGCCAGGGGGAGCCTTTGCTGCTGAGGTCCCAGTTGGCAGGCGGTAGAGGTGGGATTTGAACCCCCAAGAACAGAGGTGGAAAGGAGGCCCACCACTCTCTCTCTCTCTCTCTCTCACTCTTTGGCCCCCTCATCAAAATCTTCGCGTTTTAAACCTACCACTGAATGGGTTTTGAAAAGAAAAAACCATAAGGGGAAAAACAGAATAAGAACTCTGAAATTTCAATCGGTGTATATTACAAATAACTTATCATTACCTTTTCAAAAAAGCCATTATGCAAACATTCACGGCGCAACAACCTCAGTATGTATTTTAATGAACAAAAAGCCCCTCGACCCTCCTCAAGGAACCATGAATTCAGTGTATCCTTGCCAGGCTGCAAGCCCGGTGACTCATACCCAGGAGCGTGGTAGTTAGGCGACTGAATACCCTTCCCGGTGCAAAGAGAACAAGGAAGCAGGCCACACACTGGCCTGGTCAGCAGAGGCAAGGTGCCAGCCAAGGGCAGCGCCCTACCCTGCTCCCGGCAGTGCATCCGGTGGGGAAGAACCCAGGGTCTGAAGGCACACAGCGGGGCTGCAGCAGGAGGACCTGGGGTGAGCCACTTTCCTTCTCAGGACCGCCACTCCCCGAACCAGAAAACGCCCAACACCGAGGGGGCGCCGCCCAGGGTTGCAGTGATAACTAAACGGGCTGTTATTACACGAAAGCCCTTGTGAGCGCTCGGTCATTGCCAGCTGCTGTTGAGAGGCGGGAGTGTTCACGTCACGAACATGGGCTCTGGAGCCAACGACTCGGGCTGAAGTCTCAGCTCTGTGAGGTACTGTGACCTTGAGGAACTCTCTGACTTCTCTGCACCTCGGTGTCGTCATCTGTCAGATGGGGATGCTAAGAGAAACTTCTTCACAGGCAGAGCACCTGTGAGGATCCCATGAAACGGCACATACAAGGTGCTCACAGCAGCATCTGGCACAGAGTAAATACTTATTTTTAATTAGCACTAGAGATCATTTTGGTTCAAAAAAAAAAAAAAGGTTCCAAAGAGACGCAATCCTAAAAATCTCTGTCGTTACAAGAACAGGATACTGACCCAGGCCTGGTGTCCCCTCGAGCACTGGGACACTCGAGGGCCTGGGACACAGAAACCACAGCGAGGTTTGTGCTAATTTGTCTGTGCCACCCCTTCGGTGACAGCAGGGGGGAACCTACTTACTACCCTGGACACTTACAGGCCCCCAGGATGAAAGAGACACCCGTAAAATACACTCTTTGAAAACTGGTTGCAAATATCAAGTAACACACACACAAAACACCAACCTTCTTCCAGTCTGCAGGGAAAGGCAAGAGCAAAGCAACAAATGACCCTGAGAAATCTCAACGATGACATGTAGCGCAGCAGCTCAAACAGGAAGTCAGGGCAGCAAGTGTCCGAGACCTGCTCTGCTCTGCGCTACACGGTCGTCGCCCCCAGAACCCCAGCACCTGGCGCTTGCCCAGCAGGAGGGGAACCCGAGCGGAGTTCGCAGGACACTTCAGCTCACAGCTTCTACGAACCAGCAACTCTTTACCGGGACTGGGTTTGATAGCGATCCCTCCTGCCCTTTTAAAAAGAGTAGGCCGGGCCGCCTGGGAGCAGGGAGGTGACCGTGCCGGTGACCCCTGCACTCAGCCCCCACCCGCTAAGCCCCGAGCCTCCAGGCTGCTCTTTTCTGCTCTCCCCACCGCGTTCTTTCTCCGGCTCCTCTTCCTGCTCCTGGCCCTTCCCGGCTTTCTCACCACGGGGCTCCCCGTGGCACACGGCAACAAAAGCACCTGTTCTCGTGGCCCTCGGCTACAGGGTCGCGACTTGCCACAACTCCAGCAGGCATCTTCGGGCCCATTCCAAGCAGCTACGGGCACACACCACGAAGGAATGGTCCCCCGGAGTTGCGCAGAGGCCGTAATGCCAACCCCCCTCTGCCTGGGGTACGATTAAGAGAAAGACCTTTAAAAGATCCCCACTTTGTGCTACCCTGGCTTCCTCCGCTGACGTGAATAACCGAAGTCAGAAACTTGTGAGGTGGCAGCAGGAAAAAGCCTTCCCTCCATCACAGGCGTTTGCATTCCGGCAACACCCTCTGATCTTTTCTGTGTCCACACTCAGAGAAATCGGCAGCGCTCCAAGGCAAACCCTTGCAGCCTCTGCAACCCCAGACTCACACAGAGACTCACACAGTCCCGTCTGAAGGCTGCCCGCAGCTGGGGAGCCTGCCCTCCGGGCCTCCCGCCGCAGACAGCGCTCCCTGCAGCAAGGACCCTCCAGCCAGTCCTTCTCTGTGACTTCTGACTTCTTGCAACTCAAGCGCTAAACTTTTTTTCCCCCCTCTCTTTTTCCTGGGAGGCACCCAGGTGACTGCTGCGTCAAAGGCAAGCTTTTAGGGATGGCGTCTGTGGGGCCCTGGACAGGTTTTTCCACTTAAAATCCCTGAACTTCACAAAGGCAGTAAGGCCCAAAGTCAGCAAATTAAAACTCGTAAAACTTGGTGTCCCAGCGATCCGAAGGGGCTGTGGCAGGCTCCCAACGTGCCAACATCATCAAAAAGCCACTGGAAAGCACCTCTCTCTACCCTGGGCCGGGCTAGAGCACAGAGAGCTGGGTGGGGGTGCTCTAGGTGCCCTGAACAGAGACGTGATGAACAGGGTCCTGGCCGGGGCCACGGCCCTTGCAGCGAGAGGGTGGCCCGGGCTGCCCCAGGGAAGGCGGCGAGGGGCTTCGGCGGGGACATTCCTTCGGCAGGGGGATCACCGGGCCTCGGGAGCGAGCAGGGCCTGAAGTGGCCTCGAAAGGCCCTCCTGGGGTGCGCTCTGGCCGTGACCCGGCCGGACCCCGACCCCTTCTCCACTGCTGGCCCCGCGCCACCCCCGTGGCGCCCCCGCCAGCGCTCCGTCCGCGGGCTC
>LNAC01000025.1:5064742-5075160 GCA_002007465.1 Ailurus styani
CCCCTGCACCCCACCCCGCCCCCCACCCCGAGCGAGTCGCCTCCCACACAACACACCGAGCCACTCAAATTAGAGCCACCATTTGCCACAAATGGCCAAGTTAAGGTAAATGCCGGCTTGAACCATTCCAGGCACACGAAGGGGCCATCCAGCTGCAGGTCCAGGGCCGCTGCACTATAGAAACCTTCTGCTTTGGCCTTGAACATACAGAACAAAGGTCTTTATCCTGAATTCCTGGATGTGGACTACATGGTGCAAAACTCACGTACCCACGGGATGGGGGTGGGAGGGTGGTGCATCAGGAGCCCTGGCATAGAAAAGTCTGAAATGGGCACAGTAATGCCCCGCCATCTGGGCTGAACAAACCCAGGGCGGGGGGTGGGCGGCTTGCAGAGAGCGGCCCTTCGCAGGGAGCAGCGCAGCTGCCCACCCACCCGGGAAGACCTTGGAGGGGCCTAAAGCAGTGGCTTCTGAAAATCTAGCCTCCTGACACATTTCCTTTTAGTCACTTGCCAGAACATTTTCAGGTTGAAATGCAGACTCTTAGTGCATTTCTTTCATTGCCTATTCTGATTACATTTAGGGTAGGTATATTTGTTTTGTTTTTTCAAGATTTTATGTATTAAAAAATAAATAAATATTTTAAAAAATTAAAAAAAATTTTTAAAAAGGGGCGCCTGGGTGGCTCAGTTGGTTAAGTGACTGCCTTCGGCTTAGGTCATGATCCCAGGGTCCTGAGATCAAGTCCGGCATTGGGCTCCCAGCTCCATGGGGAGTCTGCTTCTCCCTCTGACCTTCCCCCCTCTCACACTCTCTCACTCTCTCTCTCAATAAAATAAAATAAAATGATCTTAAAAAAATAAAAGCATTTAAAAAAGATTTTATGTATTTATTTGAGATGGAGCAAGAGAGAGAGCAGGAGCACGAGTGGAAGGGGAGGGGCCGAGGGAGAGGGAGAAGACCACCCGCCTAGCGGAGAGCCTGACACCTGATTTCTAAGATGGTAGCAGCAGAGCCAAGCCAACACTCAGTCCTCCTGACTCTCAGTCATCAAACAGTCAGGTGCTAGTTTAGAAAACATTACAAGGCAAATCTAAATCCACAGCCCTGTATCAACATGTGGCAGCCCCGTCCAAGGAGAGCCTGGTATGGGTAGAATGGTATCCCCCAAAGATCTCGAAGTCCTGACCCCCAGGGCCTGTGACGGTGGCCTCACTTGGAAACAGGATCTTTGCAGATGATCAAGATGAGGTCAAGAGTGGGCCCTGGTCCACTTGGTGTCCTTACGACAAGGGGACATTCGGTTGCAGAGACAGACACGCAGGAAGATAGAAGACAGCAGCCTCCTACGAGCCACGGAAGAGCTGAGGGCCTCTGAAGCGGCCGGGGAGGCCGGGACAGGCCCTGCCCTCACAGCCTCGGACGGAAGCACTCTGCCGACACCTTGATCTCAGAATTCTGGCCTCCAGCACTAGGAGACACCAAACAACTGCCGTATAAGCTGCTCAGTCTGTGGCCCCGAGTCAACGCGGCCCTAGGAGACAAATGCAGAATCCGAGGCTTTCCTGTCTCAAGCTTCGGATGCGGTGCCCCACCTCGGAGGCCTGTCCTCATCTGACAGACGAGGCTTTCCTACTCCCGGAGCTGAGTCATTGCTGCAGCCGAAGGAGGACGGGCCCCGGAGAACCAGCGGCGGCGTCCACCTGTTCTGCTCCCCAGGAAAAGAATATCTTCCCCTTTTCCTCTCGATTCAGAGCAACAGGTAGCTAGCTTTAAAGAAAAAAGAACAAAAAACTCTGCTGCCTGGGCCAAAGCTCCGCTTACAGGAAGGCACAGGTTAAAATAATTAAGCTTCAGTGACCCACCAGGAAGAGCACTGACAAGTGAATAGCGAGTCTGCTGTTTGAACCAGCAGTCAGTTGAAGGCTTTCGGGATGCCCCTTAGCCCAGAGCTGTACCACCTGGAAACACCAAATGATAAAACACTGTGGGCTGGGTGTGCTGCTATTACATAGTAATTGATCTTTTCAGTGTTAAAACAACCTTGAGTTCATGGCACAAGGCCCACTTGGTAATGGTGAATAATCCCTTTATAATCCTGTTGCTGGATTCCTTTAGCAGCTTTTTGTTTTGTTTGAGAACTGTTCTGTCTATATCTATGAGAGATACTGATCTGTGGCTTTCTTGTGATGTCTTCGGTTTGGTATCACGGTAATAGTGTCTCTTAGAATTTATTGGGACCAACATTTACCTAATGGCATTCCCTTGTCATCCTTTCTTTTTCTTGAGGTTGATAGCAATGTTCCCTCTTTTATTCCTGATTTTAGTAATTTGCATCTTCTTTTTTTCTTGGTCGGTCTAGCTAAAGGTTTATCAAACCAGTTGATCTTTTCATAGAACCAAATGTTTGTTTTATTCATTTTCCCTATTTTTCTTAAATTAATCTTCACCATAATCTTTATTATTGTTTTCCTTCTGCTTGCTTTGTTTTTTTTTATGATTATTTATTTATTTGACAGAGAGAGACAGTGAGAGAGGGAACACAAGCAGAGGGAGTGGGAGAGGGAGAAGTAGGCCTCTCACTGAGCAAGGAGCCCAATACAGGATTCGATCCCAGGATCCTAGGACCACGACCCAAGCTGAAGGCAGACACTTAATGACTGAGCCACCCAGGTGCCCCCTTTCTGCTTGTTTTGGGTTTTCTTTTCTTCTCCAGTGTTTTAAGGTAGAAGGTTAAGTATTGATTTGAGCTCTTCCTTCTTGTTCAATGTGGGCATTTATGGCTATAAATTTCCCTCTAAACACTGCTTTAGATGCATGCCAGGTGTTCTGGTATATGGTGTCTTCATTTCATTCATCTCAAAATCCTAATTTCCTTTGTGATTCGTCTTTTGCCAATTAGTTATTTAGGAGCGTGTTGTTTAATTTCCACATACTGGGGGATTTCCCAAATGTCTTCCTGTAATTGATGTCTGATTTCATTCCATGATTGTTGGAGAACTTCCTTTGTTTGATTTCAGTCCTTTTAAATTTCTTACATCTTGTCTCATGGATGAGTATATGATCTATCCTGGAGAATGTTCCATATGCACGTGAGAAGAGTTTGTATTCTGCTCTTGTTGGGCACAGTATTCTGTGGATTTCTACTAGGTCTAGGTGGTTTATATTGTTGTTCAAGTCTTCTATTTCTTTGTCAATCTCCTGGCTAGTTTTTCCATCCCTCACTGAAAGTGAGTATCAAAGACTCCAGCTATTATTTTTTAATCTTCTACTTCTCCTTTCAATTCTATTAGTTTTTGCTTCATGTATTTTGGGCTCTGTTGTTTGTTGCATATAAGTTTACAATTGTAAACTTATCTTCCTAATGGATTGATCTTCCTAATGGATTGATCCTTTTATTGTTATAGAATATCCCTCTTTATCTCTAGTAACATGTTTTGTTTTAAAAGTTATTTTACTTGATAGTGGTCTAGTCACACCAGCTTTTTTCTAAGTTTGCTGTTTGCATGATATATCTTTTTCTACCCTTTTACTTTTCAACTCATTTGTATCTTAGAATCTAAAGTGTGTTTTCTGTAGACAGGATATAAAGGGATCTTATTTATTACCCCATCTGACAACCTCTGTCTCTTGATGGATTGTTTCATTTCTTCATGTTTAATGTTATTATTGATAGAGCTGCAGCTATGTCTGCCATTTTACTTTTTATCTTCTATGTGTCTCATGTCCTTTTTGTTCCTCCTGTCTTCCTTTACTGTTTTCTTTTGTGTTAACTGAATATTTTCTATTGTAAGTTTTAGTATTTTTAATTATTTTCTGCTATATAGTTAGTCATTTTCCTGGTGGTTGTTCCAAAGAAAACACTGACCAGCAAGCAATTCCCAGTTTTACTGGTAGCTCACATGAACTCGTCAGTTCATAGCTTCTACCTATTAAACATTGGGCAAAATATGCCTGCTTGAAATTTAGTGAAATGTCTTCTGTTCTCTCTCATCCATTCATGCTTTTCATGTAGCAGATATTAGTTGAGTGCCTATTGTGTGATGTACTTTGTAGCAGGTGCTCATGACATAAAGATGGGTAGGACAGGACCTTACCACAAAGAAGAGGGCTAGGGGACTCTCAGGGCAGAAAATAATCAAAGAGGGGACTTATGTATACAGGTGATGTTGCTCAGCAGCAAGAGGAGGGAGCCTCTGGATCAGAGAACCCCCGAGGGCAGCAACAGTTTGGGGTCTTTTTTAGCCACGGGGTTCACCATATCTATGGCTAGTGGATGTTGAGCACTGTTTCACAGGTATACATAGCAAGCAGACTGCAAATGGCTAAAAATATGCATCACAGCACTATATGTAGAGCAACTGGGTATGTAAGAATTTGAGTTAGGCACCCATAGGAGTGAGTTAGGCACCTGCTATGAGATAAGTTAAGAAACAAACAACATGGGAACCAACATACAGGGACCATCCTCAACTTATTTATCTGACAATATGGTAGGGGAAGAAGGCCGACCGCTATGTGTTGAAGAAGACAGTGTGGTTGCACCCATAAGGACGAGAGAGGAAAACTGATGGAAGAAGATCCCAGAGCAAGAAAGCAGTCAAGAGTCATGGGAGGGGGAGCGGGAAGTGCCCTGGGAGGACCACAGGAAGGCATGGGTAGGTCTGAGGGTAGCTGACCTGTCCCGGTACCCACTGCTGGCCCCTCATACATGTGTTTGCTTAGGTCCTTGGTCCAGGGCCCTTCTGGGGGACCAAACAGAAAACCAGACTTTCTCACTGAGCCAGATTTGTACATAACTCTACGTTCTCAAGTGTGTACATAACTCTACGTTCTCAAGTTTAATGAAATTATTTTCTACCTTAGAAGTGATGAAGATAAAGAAGCCAGTTCTAAAATTACTGTCTTGTCAGAGATACTTATCCTTTACTCTCACCAACAAAGACACAAAAGACAGAGAGAGAGAGAGAGAGAGAGAGAGAGAGGGAGGGAGAGGTCAGTACTCTATAATTACTTGTCCCCAATAACTTGAAAACAAGGAGAAAAGTTAGTCAGCTAAAACATTAACATTAAAATGAGTACAGATGGGTCAGGTCAGATTAAAACCAGTACATATATGCAGGTTTGCCTTAAATGGAAAAAACGGTTCTCAGACCTTTAAGTCTGCCTGGAACCTCAACAGATGCATTCACCTAAAAAGGGAGGTTGGCCAGCCTACAGGCGTGGGAAATGCCCAGGTGATTGTTGACAGTGGCCATTGAGCTTTGTGTAGGGGAGGAGCCTTAACTGATGATTCCCAGTATTCTTATGCTGATGGCAAGCCTGTCCCGCTTGAGATGGATGCACCAGGCTCTGTCAGCTTCATGCTTTTAAACATTCCACTCGCCACTCTTGGGTTCTCCATTTTGGCTGAGATCCAGCCCAGGCGATGAAATCAGAGTTCTTGAGGGTAGGGCCTGGGCATTTGTATTTTCAAAAGCTCCCCCAAGTGATTCTGATGTGCGGCTAGCATTGAGAATCCCTGATCTGGCTAATTCCACGGGCCGTGATGCCATACCCACCATCTGGGTCCTCGTGGGTCTGCATCAGCCAATTACATAAACTGGCATTCTGATTCCATACCTTCATCCAGAGCTTAGTTAATGAGAAGTCTTCCCTGAGAACAGGACTTCTCTCTCAATGTGCTGGCTAAAATAGGCTGGCAAGACTGAGGGCTAGCCCCTGAACCCTGATGAATTCACCGAGGTAATGAAATGTTACTTCCAAAAGTCTTTTGGGTGAGGACACCACTGGCATCCCTTCACTGGCCAAGGAAACTCAAGTCCATCTTCATTGTTCCTATATTTTATTTTTTGCTTGTTTTTTAAGATTTTCTTTATTTATTAGAGAGAAAGAGAGAAAGAGAGAGAGATCAAATGGCAGAGGCAGAGGGAGAAGCCGAGAAGCTCCGCTGAGCAGGGAGCCTGATGTAGGACTCAGTCCCAGGACTCCGGGATCATGACCTGAGCTGAAGGCAGATGCTTAACCAACTGAGCCACCCAGGCGCTCCATTGTTCCTATATTTTAGAGAGGTGAAGTAATAAAATGAGAAACTAAGTATGGGTTGGCAAAATGGCCAACCACAAATTCTCCAAGAGCTGAGCTCTAAAGGGTTGTATCTATCATCCTTCACTTTTCTTTAGCTCCTGACTATTTCATGGGCATGGCTGACTGCCTGCTTAGCATCCATTTCCCACATCTTCTTCCTCACTGAACTCCAACTGGGCTCTGCTCTCTACCTCTCCTCCCTTGAGGACACAGGCCTTGCGGGAAATTGGCTCCACCCTCACCTCCCGGGGTACTCTGATTTGCCTCAGTCTATTTCCATCCCTGGAGCTCATGAAAGAGCAAGGGCCCTGATGTCATCAATGAGACACAGGAGTTGGTTTTTACCAGCACCCAGAGCAAGAAGCAAAATATCACCTGCAGCCAGAAAGGCCTTTCTTGCCCCTTTCTTCTCACTCTTCCCTCAAGGATAACCACTATCCTGATTTCCAGCACAGTCATTTTGCCTGTTTCATACTTCTTTTTATGTAAGTAGAATCCAATAATATATACTCCGTGTCTGGGTTCTTTTGCTCACATGATGTGTGTGAGAGACTCATTTTTATTGTGTAGAGTTGTAAGTTGCTTACTTTCATTGTTATATGATATTCCATGATGGAATAAGCCAAATTTATCCATTCTGCTGTTGATGAGTATTTGGCTAATTTCCAGTTTAGGAGTATTGAGAATTGTGCTACTATGAATATTTAGTCCTTATCTATCAAGGACACATATATGCATTTCTGCAGGGTAAATACCTAAGAAGGACTGCTCGACTGAAGGGAATGTATACATTCAACTTTAGGAGCTACAGCCAAAAGGCCTTCCACAGCCCCAGATGGGAATGGACCAATTTTGGGGGGGCGGGTAGAGATGAGATTAAAGGAGTTTTGCTGCAGGCTTCAAGTTATCCCTTCTCATTTAGATGAAGCCAGCCCATTCTCCCCATGAATGTGAATGAGAAGAAAGAGCTGAAATGATTACTAGCCACCAATTGAGGCCAAATGCCACCACGTTAAAACGAAAGGACTTGATGACATCATTAAGATGCTGGATCAACAAACAACTCAATCCATTACCTCCCGGCCGCTTTCCTTTTTCTGTTGTTTATATTATAAAACATCTTCCATGTTCTTTTCAAAAGTACTTGAGCCTACCACATCCTTGCTTCATTTTTCTGATGTGGAAACTGATCACCAGTGAAACAGAACAGTTATCCCAAGGCCAGGGAGTTAGCAAAGGGTAGAGCTGAGATGTAGACCCAGGATTTCAGACCCAGCCCACTGCTCTGCCACCAACATGGTGCCGGAACGCCCTTCCCAGCAGGCAGTGCCACTGTCATCTCTCAGTTTGGGCAAATGACTGCAAGTCCTTTGATCGCATAGCTGCCATTTGTCAATGATGCCAAATTACGTAGCCAATATGCCAATTGCGGTGCCAGCTAACGGAAGGACCAACCATCTTTGGCAAACAGGCATTAGCAGCTGTCTCCTTGCTGTACACTGTTCCGAGGAAACTGTCATCCACATGGGGCAAGGCCCAGTCCTCTAGGGGGAAAGGGACTGCTGCCTTTTAGTCCTAAGTCACTAATGAGGACACGAAGACAGTGAGAAAAGCAGGAGCAGAAATTATAGTAGCAAGTGCTTCTTCCAGCGACACAGACACAAACTGTAAATATCAGCTTCCCAACTTGGGAACCCAAGAATATTTCACCTAGTTTTATAAAGGGACAACCCATTGATAGAAAAATTCAATGGAGCAATGGAAGGCAGTTCAAAGACCTAAAACATCTCTTCACTATAAACCAGTCTTTGTGATTCAGCCGAACTGCTCTGCCAACACACAATATCGTAAATCATTCTGCAGCCTACTTGTCCTTGTGGCAGCAGGGCAGACAGAATTCATCACTTTCCCCTTCCAACCATGGTAAATTCATGGTCTTCAAGATGCAGACCAACGAATGGAGTTGCCCTGGAGCATAGATTCAGATGCTTGCCTTAGGACCGGCAGCCACACTGCTCCTGTTACTCCCCCCCCCCCACTTAAAATTCTTCAATGGCTTCTCATTGGAATTCTGATGAAATTCATACTTCTCAGTCTAGCATTCAAGGTTCTATCTGCCCTGGCCCTGTCTATTTTTCTGACCATGCTGGTCTTCTTTCCACTCCTTGAACATGCAGTGGTTCCCCATCCCCCACCCCCGCCCGCCTTTCCTGTGGTTTTGCTTTCCATGGCTGCTTCAGAAGCAGATAATCCTCCTTCTGATGTGTGGTCAGCAGGTCAAGCATAGCCTCATGCTACGTCACAGTGCCTCCGTCATTCCCCTCACTTCATCTCACCACGTAGGCATTTCATCATCTCAAGTTATGACAAGAAGAAGGGTGGGCTCAGGGGGTTCTGTCAGGTAAGCATCTGGCTCCTAGTTTTGGCTCAGGTCATGGTCCCCTGGGTCATGAGAGCGAGCCCCTCAGTGTCAGGCTCCATGCTCTGCAGGGAGTCTGCTTCAGATTCTCTCCCTCTGCCCCTCCCCCCACTGGCACATGCATGAGCATGCACTCTCCCTCTCAAATAAATTAATAAATCTCTTTTTTTAAAAAAGGGTGAGTACAGTACAGTAAGATATTTCGAGAGAGACCACATTCACACAACCTTGATAATATTATTATACTTGTTCTACTTTCTTATTAGTTGTTAACCTCTTACTGTGCCTAATTTATAAATCAAATTTTATCATAGGTATGTATAGGAAAAACCATAGTATTTCTCACATTCAGTATTATCTGTGGTTTCAGACAACCACTAGGGGCCTTAGAACATAACCCCTGCAGCAAAGGAGCAACTACTGTACCATGTTTTTATGGCCTCAGGGACTTTGGGCTTGTACTACCTCTTCTGGAACTTTCCACCCCAGCTCATTGGCTAGTGAGTAAGTCATTCTTTGTTCCCAGTCAAATGTCCCCGTCTCAGAGAGCCTTCTCTGACCCGTTTCTCTGAAGTCGTGCCCCTATCACTCTTTATCGTGGTACCTAGTTTATTATCTTCTGAGTGCTCACTGCAACGGATAATCACTCGTTTATTGCCTACACGCTTCATGACACCAGGGACCCTGTATCTCCAGGACTTAGAATGGCAGCGGGAACATAGGAGGTCTTCAGTGACTATTGGTTGGATAAATGGGTGAATGAATAGTTGTGGATTAACCAGTGGTGTGGCTTTGTTCTTTTCTCTGCTACCGGAATTAAGACCATCTAGATATTCACTAGATCCTTGGCCAAAGAAATGTTCCCAAGACAATAAAATACAGAGAAAAAAAATAGAGTGGGGACAAACTAGTGGGAAAGGAGACAGGAGTATACATTAAACATATGATTTAAAGCGAACCGTGTTTTGTCTGTTTGTTTTTACCATACTGTCAGGTGCCCTGTGGGGCTTCATGAGACAGACTGTGAGGTCCGTCCAGAGCCACACAATAGAATCTTGGGATTATATACATTTTTAAATGGGCTGTTCCATTTTTTGTGACCAATTTTGTGACCAATATATTGGTCAGCCACTGGGAAGCCACTGGACTTTTGAAAAGATCTGATAAGTGTGATATGTGGTTTTCTGAGCACATATATGGCTATTAGGGTACGCTGTATAAAAACCAGTATTCCCCACTTCAGAGACAGCTGTGCAATCAACTGCCCATCCTCAAGCACACGGTGAGTAGTCCATCATCACTAGAATTTCCACCTTCCACAAACCTTCTGGTTCAAGCCCTCCCCCACCTCCCCGGCCCATTTCACAGAGGAGGAAGCTTGCAAAGCAGAGTTAGCAGATAACTTTCTCAGGGTCACAGAGCTAGGGAGGAACAAGATCGACCTCGGCCCTAGATTCCAGATTGGGTCCTTTCATGACACAACACATCAACTAAGCCCAGCCATGAGCGAAGGAGCGGGTTTCCCAACGGAACAGCTAAACGCAGGAAGGGGCGGTGCCCTGCGGCGAGAGTCTGCAACCCCCACGGCTCTCACCTTGGCCGCACGGAGAGGGTGGCAGAGATGAACACAGACAAGCCCAAACCAACAACTCGTCGGCGTGCGTGCGTAACCGTGACCTCCCACAGCATCTTCACCCAGGTGCGGCTCAGCCCAGAGGCATCTGCCTCCAACGCTCAGGAGCACCCCAGCCTCAGAGATTTTCACCAAAGCCCAGGGGCCCGAGTACCTCAAAAGAGAGGCCAGGGCCCTCCCTGCCTGACGCTGGAGGGGGAGTGATCCTCTCCCCAAACCAGTCCTCGGCAAGGCCGGAGCAACCCCGTGGGGCGGGGGAGGGGGGGTAGGCACGCGGGT
>LNAC01000025.1:5075657-5095488 GCA_002007465.1 Ailurus styani
CCCCCCCCCCCCTCCAGTTTCTACTTGGCCTAATGCAGAAACATTTAAAACCAAGCCCATTATGGTTATGTCATAAGAGATATTTTTTAACGATAACGGAATATATCCAAATGAGTTGACTCTTCCCACACGTTCTATAACCACGAGGGGAGAGGGGAGGCGGGGGCGGGGGGGGGAGGCAAGGGAGTTTCTCATCCTCTACAAGCTCAAGACTTGAGTATAAAATTAAAACTCACAAATCAACACGTCTTCCATGGGACTATCTATCTAAAGATAGATGGTGTCATCTCTGGTGAATTTTTACAATAATAAGTGAAGAAACAATTGTTCCTCATGAGGTCAGTGTGTTTCCAGCCAGATGCAGGACAGGTTTCCATGCACCGCTGAACTTGTATGCATTGGGGGAAACATTTTACAAACATACATTTGGGGAACCCCACATATACTGTTGAACAGAAATTATAGAATACAGGTCCCAGGAATCTGTATTTTTCAAACTCCCCAGGTGAGTCTAATGATCACTCACCTTTACATATTCTCAGAATTCCCATGCTATACTCTAATTTCACCCACTCTTCCTTGCTCTTTTTTATCCCCGTTTTTTTTTTTAACATTTTTATTTTTAAGGAGTCTCGACTGAGCCAGCCAGGGGTTAGCCAAAATACAGTGCAGAGAGGCATGCTCAGAAGAGGAGCTTCAGAAAGCACACATGCTAATTTGTTTCCTGAAATGGGGTAGAGACTGTGAGACCAGCATCTGCCACATTCCAAATATTTTATGATTGGCTACAGGGAGCTTTTCACTGGGGGAAACAATCCGCTTCAAAGATACACCAGAATGCTTAAAAACCCTCTGGGAAGACTTCCTAATTTCTCCAGCCTGAGCCTTTTTTTCCCTTTGAACCACAATAGTCCCTAGAAGACAATGCAAGTTTTCCCACTCCAAAATTGTCGGGTAATAGTTTAGTACTATTTTGTGATCTCTTTCACCAAAAGAACTAGAAATGCTAGATAAAATATCACATGTACACACCTGCCTATGTATATAGTATACATATAGTATACTATAATTACTTCTCCTTTTCTGTACATTTTATTTCCTCTAGAATCAGCAAGGTCTTTTTTTTTATTACTTAGTTGTCTATGTGCTAATCATTATTCAAACTCAGGTCAGATCCCCCCCAAATTGCCTAACTCCCCTCTTAAGATATTCAGGCACATGGTGCATTCTATCAGTTTCATCTTTATGAAATCTCTTCTTGGCCTTCTGACCAGATCTGGACTGGTTGCCGTATGCCTCGTTCATGGCTGTTATCTAAGCAGTCTCTCCACCATCATCCTGGAGATCCTCTTCCCTTATCTGTTTGGATCCCACGTCTTCCTCTTTAGTGATGGAGCATAACTCAGAAGTGCCTGGAAGCCCCATTGACACCACTGTCTGCATCCTATAGGTCAAAGCAATATACAGGTCCAGCCCAGATTCAATGGAGTTACCATGACTCTACCCCCTGATAGCAGAGGCATCATGCCCAAAAGAAAGGAGGGGAATTGCTTGGGACTATCTTTGAAGATTGTCTTTTGTTCCCATTTCAGCACAGTTCCCCTGCCCATGATTGTGGCCAGTGTGTTCCAGTCCAGACACCCTCTATTTTATAACCCTAGGGAATCAAACTCTAGTTTCCTGACAGTGTTAGAGAATGAAGATTGCTTTGTTGCACAGAGTGGAAAAAGATTGGGATATTTGGTGTGGCTTCTCAGACTTTCGATCTTTCCTGTTTTTTTAAAATTGAGGTACAACATACATAAAATGTATAACCTTAAACATATAGATTATCCAAATTCTATGTATGTACTAAGTTTAAAATTTTCAGTACCTAGTATTGCCTAGGACTCAAGGTTTATTAAGATAAAAATGAAATTAAAGTGCCTCACCTCTGCCCCAGGGTTCATTTCTTAAAAATTAAGTATAGTCAAAATAGAATACTATGCAGCCATCAAAAGAAACAAAATCTTGCCATTTCCAATGACGTGGATGGAACTAGAGAGCATTAGGCTAAGCGAAATAAGTCAATCAGAGAAAGACAATTATCATATGATCTCTCTGATATGAGGAACTTGAGGGGCAGAGCAGGAGATCGTTGGAGGTAGGGAGGGAAAAATAATGAAACAAGATGGGATCGGGAAGGAGACAAACCATAAGAGGCTCTTAATCTCACAAAACAAACTGAGGGTTACTGGGGGGTGGGAGGGTAGTGATAGGGTGGATGTGTTATGGACATTGGGGAAGGTTTGTGCTATGGTGAATGCTGTGAAAGGTTTAAGCCTGATGATTCACAGACCTGTACCCCTGGGGCAAATAATTAAAAAATTTTTTTTAATTAAGTATAGCTAATATACAATGTTATATTGGTTTCAGGTGTATAACATAGTTATTCAGCAATGCTCACCATAGTAAGTATAGTTACCATCTGTCATTATACAAAGTTACTACAGTATTGTTGATTATATTCCTATGCTGTACTTTTCATCCCTGTGACATCTCTTTTATAACTGGAATTTTGTACTTCTTAGTCCCCTTCACATATTTTGCCCATCCCCCTACCCCATCTTCCCTCTGGCAATCACCAGTTTGTTCTCTGTATTTATGAGTCTGTTTTGTTTTTGTTTGTTTATTCTTTTGTTTTGTTTTTGTTTATTCTTTTGTTTTTTGGATCCACATAAAAGTGAAATCATAATATATTTGTCTTTCTCTGACTGACTTATTTTACTTAGCACAACACACTCTAGGTCCATCCATGTTGTTGTGAATGGCAAATTTTTGTTTTTATGGCTGAGTAATATTCCACTCTGTGGTGTCTGTGTGTGTGTGCATGTGCATGCACGTGTGCATGTGCGTACATACTGGAAATAGATATATAAATCACGTCTTCTTTATCCATTCATCTATTAAGGGACAACTGGCTTGTTTCCATGTCTTACCTATTGTAAATAATGCTGCAATAAACATAAGGGTGCATAATATCTTTTCAAATTAGTGTTTTCATTTTCTTTGGGTAAATAACCAGCTGTGGAATTACTAGATTGGATGGTATTCTTAGTTTTAATTTTTTGAGGAACCTCCATACTCTTTTCCCTAGGGGTTAAACCGATTTATATTCCCACCAATAGTACATAAGTGTTCCCGTTTCTCCACACACTTGCCAACACTCATTATTTTTTGTTTTGGTTTGGTTTTTTTCTGTTTCATTTTTTTTATTCTAGCCATTCTGACTGGTGTGAGGTGATATTTCACTGTGGTTTTGATTTGCATTTTCCTGATGATTACTGATGGTAATCAACTTTTCATGTGTCTATTGGAATCTGAATATATTCTTTGGAAAGCATCTATTCAGGTCATCTGCCTATTTTTAAAAAATTGAATTATTATTATTACTATTATTTTGGTGTCAAGTTGTACAAGTTCTTTATACATTTTGGATAGTAACCTCTTATCAGATACATTATTTGCAAATATCTTCTCACATTCAGTAAGTCGCCTTTTTGCTTCGTTGATGGTTTCCCTCACTGTGCAAAAACTTTTTAGTTTGATGTAGTCCCAATAGTTTATCTTTGCTTTTGTTTCCCTTGCCTGAAAAGATCCATCCAGAAAAAAGTTGCTAAGGTGTAATCTCCAGGAGACTACTGCATTTTTAAAGGAGTTATATGGTTTCAGGTCTTACATGCATATCTTTAATCCATTTGAGTTTATTTTTGTGTATGGTGTAAGAAAGTGGTCCAACTTTGTTCTTTTGTATGTAGCTGTCCAGTGTCCCAGCACAATTTATTGAAGAGACTCTTGTCCCTGTTCCATATCCTTGCCTCCTTTATCACAGATCGAGCATGTAAGTGTGGGTTTATTTCTTGGCTCTTTATTCTGTTCCATTGGTCATTGTGTCTATTTTTCTGCCAGTATCATGCTGTTATTATTACTGCAGTTTTGTAGTATACCTTGAAATCTGGGAGTGTGATACCTCCACCTTTGTTCTTCTTTCTCAAGATGGTTTTGGCTATTAGGCGTCTTTTGCAATTCCATACAAATTTTATGTTTGTGCTAGTTTTGTGAAGAATACTATTGGTATTTTGATAGGGATTATATTGAGTCTCTAGATTGCTTTGGGCATGGACATATTAACAATATTAATTCTTCCAATCCATGAGCACCGAATATCTTTCCATTTGTCTGTTCCATCTTCCATTTCTTTCATTAGTATCTTATAGTGTTCAGAGTATAGGTCTTTCACCTGCCTGGTTAAATTCCCATGTATTTTATTATTTTGGTATAATTGTAAGTGGGATTGTTTTCTTAATTTCTCTTTCTGTTATTTCATTATTGGTCTATAAAAATGCAGTAGATTTCTGTATAATAATTTTGTATCTGCAACTTTACTGAATTCCTTTATTAGTTCTAATAATTTCTTGGCAGAATCTTCAGGGTTTTCTATATGTTATATCATGTCACCTGCAAATAGCGACAGATTTACTTCTACCTTACCAATATGGATGCCTATATTTTTTTCTTGTCTGATTGTTGTGGTTAGGACTTCCAGTACTTTGTTCAGTAAAAGCAGTAAGAGTAGATATCCTTGTCTTGTTTCTGATCTTAGAAGAAAAGCTTTCAGGGGTACCTGGGAGGCTCAGTCTTTTAAGCGTCTGCCTTCAGCTCAGGTCATGGTCTCAGGGTCCTGGGATGAAGTCCTGAGTGAGGCTCCTTTGCTGAGTGTGGTCTCTGCTTCTACCTTTCCCTCTGTCCCTCCTACTGCTCACTCTCTAGCTCTCTCTCTCTCTTGCATGTATGCTCTCTCTCTAATAAATAAATAAAATCTTTTAAAAATTTTTTTTCAGTTCTTCTCGAATATGATGTTAGCCATGTGTTTGTCAAATATGGCCTTTATTATGTTGAGGTATATTCTCTCTAATCCCACTTTGTTGACAGTTTTTATCATAAACATATGTTACATTTTGTCAAATGCTTTTTCCTACATGTACTGAGAAGATCAAATGCTTTTGTCATTTATTTTGTTGATGTGGTGATCATACTGATTTATTTGCAAAGATTGAACCATCCTTGCATCCCTGGAATAAATCCCACTTGATATTTATTGTTGAATTAGGTTTACTAATAGTTTGTTGAGGATTTTTGCATCTATGTTCATCAGGGATATTGGCCTGTAGTTTTCTTTCTTTGTTGTTGTTGTGTCTTTGTCTGATTTTAGTATCAGGGTAATGCTGCCCTCACAGAATGAATTTGGAAGTTGTCCTTCCTTTGCTATTTTTTGGAATAGTTTGAAAAGAATAGAAATTAACTCTTCTTTAAATGTTTGGTAGAGGGGCACCTGGGTGGCTCTTTTGGTTGAGCGTTGACTCTTGATTTCAGCTCAGGTTATGATCTTGGGGTCTTGGGATCAAGCCCTGTGGTGGGTTCCCTGCTCAGCAGGGAGTCTGCTTGAGATTCTCTCTCTTCCTTTCTTTCTGCTCCTCCTCCCCACCCCACCCTCATGCTCACTCTCCCTCTTTCTCAAATAAATAAATAAAATATTTTTCTAAAAAGTTTTAAATGTTTGGTAGAAATCACCTGTGAAACCATTTGGTCCTGGATTTTTGTTTGTCTGGATTTGATTACCAATTCAATTTTGTTAATAGTTATCAGTCTGTTTAGATTTTCTATTTTTTCCTGATTCAGTCTTAGAAGATTGTATGTGCCTAGGAATTTATCCATTTCTACTAGATCCATCTAGTCCATCTCATCTAATGTGTCATTCAAAGCCACTATTTTCTTATTGATTTTCTATCTGGATGATCTATTCATTGATTGGAGTAGGGTGTTAGAGTCCCTACTGTTATCCAATTAAACATCAAGATCATGTTAATGAGGTTTTGAATAATAGTTGAGGCTGGCAACTTTTATACATTGTTTAAGTGAAATATATTGTTCATCTAAATAAAAATTAACTGAATATACAGTTTATAAATCTTCATGGTTTTGATACATCTTTAAAATGTGTTGATAGCAAAAAAGAAGAAATGCCACTTAAAATTACTCCTTTGCATCCCTTTCTGTTTGAAATATGAAATCGTAAGAGACCTCAGAGTTACACACATTTATATTCTGTACAGACTTTCCTATGGTTATTGGCTTATTTATTGATTAGTTTTTAAAAGGCACTGTTCCTTCTGAGAACAGAGGGCACTTTGCAAAGAATAAGTAAATCAAAAGTACTCTTTAGAGAATTTTCATCCTTTGAGAGGGATAAAATAAAGGAAAGCCATAAGAAAATCTAACTAGAAGATGAGGTGGGGAGGGCAATAACTATGGTGGGTATGCATGATTATTGCTAAGTCAAAACCACATAATTCTTTTCTCTGCTCTTCAAAGAAACCATGTGATGTTTATTATTTTTTTGGCTCTTAACTGAGATATTCCCTGGATACACTACTAATGGTAGTGTTATTACCAACAACTATAATAACAGACCCATTTTATTGAGTATGTACTATGTGCTAGACACTATAATAAGCACTTGATGGCATTGTCATACACAGTAATTTCAACAGTTTTAAGAAATAGTAGTTTGGTCAGGTTCTCCAAAGAAACAGAACCAACTGGAACCAACAGATAGATAGATAATGAGAAATTGGCTCACATGATTACAGAGGCTGAGAAGTCCCATGATCTGCCTTCTGTAAGCTGGAGACCCAGGAAAACCAATGGGGTAGTTCCAATCTGAGTCCAAAGGCCTAAGAACCAAGAAAGCCAATGGCATAAGTCCAAGTCTGAGGGTCAGAGAAGATAAGATGTCCCAGCTCAAATAGTGAGGCAGAAAAAAAATGGGGAAAATTCTCCCTTCTCTGACTTCTGTTCTATTCAGGCTCTCAACAGATTAGATGATGCCTACCCACACTGGGGAGGGCAAGGTACTTTACTAAGCCCACCAATTTAAATGCTAATCTCATCCAGAAATAATGTTTAATTTGGGCATCCCATGGCCAGTCAACGTGACACATAAAATTAACCATCACAGATGGCTAGTACTGTTATCAGCATTTTGAAATAATGGATGCATAGAGGGGTTGAATATATGCTCATAATTCCACAGCAAGTGATTGGAATTATATTTGATCCCAGATGTGCCTGAATTCAGAAAACTCACTTTTACTCAATATATGGCACAGCCTCTACTGAGAAACCCCATTAAAGACCAATCGTGTTAGGAGATTGAGGTGTTGTTGCTCTATTAAAAAACAGCTCTTTTTCCCCGATTTCATGGAGTATCATACAACCCACTGAAGATACTCCCTGTATTTAAGGACAAATGAGGCTAAAACTTCTAGAGTCTGGTTACCGTTGTGCTAGATATATTATATATATCATATGTGTATGTTACATGCATATATAGCAGTATTCATGTCCTCCAGCCCCTGCCAGTCTCATGCCAGTGCCTCCTACTGACCAAATCTAACAGGAAGCCAGAGAACTAGGGAGCCCAGGTGATGCAGTCCATAGATGCCAGCCTTCTGGGACACAGAAGCAGACAGCAGGGAAGGGCTCAAGGATCCCATGGAACATGGATCTGGGGAGGGAGGCAAAGGGAGAAGCAGCAGCATATGGTGCTCATGGAATTTTCCTCTGGTGTCAATAAACCCATGAAGTTTGCTGCCTGATGGTGGAGAGTCGATATACGAGAATAAAAGCCAGCCCCAAGAGTAGCTTCACCTGAGAGGGAAGGTGCTAGCTGGCCCAGGGCAGCACGGGGGGCCGTGGAGAGAGCTACTGTCCCTCGTCACAAGTTTGTGTTAGAGCATTGAAAGACAAGGCTTACGAGCCCTTGAATACAATACTAAATCAACACTGTGAAGGAAGGAAGTTGAGGCCCAACACGATTAAGCAGCTAATACGAGATAGCACAGTCGGTAACAGAGTGGGAATGAGACTCTGTCCTTCTGTCTCCTGATGAGGGTCCTTTGACCATCTTTTTCCAAAAAGGTCTTGAGGCACATCTAGTTCCATAAGACTATCATCATCATCAGATACTTCTGGAAATCTCACAGAAAGCCACAAGTTTTCTCAACGCTTTCTTCACCTTTAATTTTAACACAATTTCAGCCACAAGCCACATAAAAATGACTCCATGACTTGTAATAGAATTAACAGTGATGCTCTGTGGTGAACAAACCATGTCGGGGAAATGTGACCTAATCATGTCTTATAGAAGGACTAGCTCTCTGGTCTGTGGACAGAATCCCTGAGAGACACGGGTGGCGAGGGTGTGATACAGGAATTACTGCCACCCACTCAGGTCTTACGGCAGCCCCGTGGTTACCTTGTTGTAGGAAAGGGCAGCCTTTTGAGTTAAGTGTGTTGTGCCAAGATGGGCTTTCACGGGAAGCACACAGAGAGGACGGAAAAAGCATTGCTCTAGCTATGTTTTGACGGGTCATTTGTAAATAACAATTTTAAAATATCTAGAGCAATACAGTGTCCTTCCACCAAAGTTTACTATAAGTGCCATTGAGTCACTTCATCCTTACAGAGCCGAGACTCAAGACGAGGATTCATGGGTACCGTTAGCTGAGGGGTCTGCCCATAGGATCACATGCTCTGATTTTGCCTCTTTGGTCAAGTGAGATTCTGGGCTCAGGGAGGAGTCACATAAAATCGCGGTTTGCTGATCGTTTCTCATCAACCATCACCAACCTTCTAACACCATCTCTCACGTGAAAGGCCCAGGCTACGCCTCGGAATCCACAGGTGGCTGCACCAATAACATTGGACAATAGACAGACCTCGATCTTTCAGTTGAGCATAGGGGCAGAAGTGGGCACTTTCATTTCCTTTTAATCTTAATGAACATTATATACCTATTTGTCCCAGACAATAAGAGATACTAGAAATTCAAAATTGAGTAAGATTTAGTTCCTGCCCAGTAGGGATTTGTAGTCTAGTGGGGAACACACATATAAACAGATCCAAGCGATGTAACTAAGTCTACAGTGGAGGTAAGTCCAGGGAACGTGAATTGACAAGGACTTCACGGAGGAGGTAACGCCTTTGTTTAAAAATGAGGAATGAACGGCTCACCGAGTGGAAAAGGGGAGGAAAAATTCCAAGCAGGGTGAACAGTACATACAACAGAGTACAGATGAGAGTGACGTGTTTAGGAACCAGTAATAACTCAGCATGGACAGACTACAGAGCTTGCTTCAGACAGCAAGAGAGGAGTCTGGTCATGGAGGCAGAGGACAGATCAGAGGGGACTTCTCAATTATGAGAAGAAGTTTGAACTTTGTCCTGAATGCAGTGGGGGACATTTAAGGAGTTTGGGTTTGGATTAAATGAGTTTGAGAAAGAAGGTTCCTGGGGAGCAGGAGAGCAGAAAAGAGGTAAGGAGATGAAGTAGGAGGCTGTTACAGTTGCCCAGGTAAGAAGGGATGTTGGGGGCGCCTGGGTGGCTCAGTGGGTTAAAGCCTCTGCCTTCGACTCAGGTCATGATCTCAGGGTCCTGGGGTCGAGGCCCGCATCGGGCTCCCTGCTCAGGGGGGAGCCTGCTTCCTCCTGTCTCTCTGCCTACCTGGGATCTGATCTCTCTCTCTGTGTCAAATAAATAAATAAATAAATAAATAAATAAATAAATAAATAAATAAATAAATAAATAAATAAATCTTTAAAGAAAAGAGAAGGGATGTTGGCCAGAACCAGGGCGCAGTGGGTGTGGGATGGAACGCACGGCATCATGGGTCACGCATTTAGAGAAGGTGGGATTTACTAGACTGGAATCTGGGTAGAAGAGGAGGAGATCTCTGGGGTGATTCAGTTATCTGGCTTGAGTGACTGGTGGTGATGTGACTTTGGGTCACATCAACCTACCAAATTGGTTCATTTCTGATGATTAAGTACCAATCGTCGGGATGATGATGGCTTTGGCTTTGGGCACCCCAGGTGAGCAGCACTCATGGACTCCACCCTAGAGATGGAATTGTGCCCCTGGTCCTCTTACCGAGGTCAAGTGCAGGCAGTGTGGCCTGATGCTCTCGTCCCATCATCTCAACGCGGTGAGGCAGCGAGAATATGAGCTTTGAGGTGGCTCCATCTAGAGAGGACTATTTTTCTTATGACACGTAATTATGATTGAATGGACACTGTATTGAGAGATGTATGTTTGGAGGGAGGTCCACTTTTTCTCGTAGGGTTGACAATGTTCCTCTGCTTCTGGCCTTTGCCTTCCCCAGAGGCAGCGTGGAAAGGCATCACCAACTAGAGGTCTGTCTTCTGCCCAGTCTTGTTCTTCTCAGCCTTATTTTAGCCTCCACTTGTTACTGTAGGGCATTAGTGCAAACCATCCCGCTCTAGAGGCCACTGAAGGGACAGGCTTAGTTTGTCTGTTCATCAAATGTTCCCTCACCGGATGTGGCTGTGTTGGCAGCTGCTCCAGCCCGCAGGGCCGGTGGGAGTTGGCCTCTTACTCTTGTCGGAGCTAAGTCTTCTCATCACTGCAATGGGCCTGCCGCCCTCTCTCCCCTGCTGGCAGGATGCCTTGGCGTGCCCTTTTCTCCTCTTCATTAAAAAAATAAAGAAATTCTTTTTTTCTGCCCTAGATCTTTTCCCTTCATTCCCTTCTATTTACCTTATACACCTTGGCTTCTGTACCGCTGTGTTTGGCCTGTGTAGCCATTACTAACCAGGTCTCTGCGGTGGTCAGGCCACACTGTGCTGAGTGCTGTCTGGTTCTTCAGCTCTTTTCTGCTGGTGCCTCCCCGCCCACAGCTCAAAGCTCTGCTGGCTTTGGGGACAGTGAAATGCCACTTTCAGACAAGCCCCGCAATGCCAGGGGAATTCTGCTCAGGCTGGTAGCTTGGGGATGTGTGATGACCCAGACAGAATTGCCAACAGTCAATCATTTGACCCTCAAGAAGGACTTTGGTTCACACCAACCTACCAGAATTGGTTCATTTCTGATGATTAAGTCTATGCCCAGATCATACTGCACACTCAGGCACAATTATTTCATTACAGGAATGAAGATTGAGGAGAAAATATTCTTTCCTTCCTCCCAGTCATGCATAGCTTAGCTCCCGGATTAATTTGTGTTTCTATCTCTGCTGATATTGACACGTCAAAATTTCATTCCAGAAATGCATTTTCTTTTAGCTGCTCGTTCATGCCCACTTTATCTCGGTATCATAGATGGTCAGTTCATCACTAGGAGCCGCGGTACGTAAATGCCAACCACAGCATCTGTACTTGGGACTTAGCTGCCTTCTTGATGCTCTATTATCTCATCCATAAAGTCCTACCCATGCGACTGAGCAATGACCACTATTTAATTTAGACTCATCATTGTACAGCTGTTTAATTTGACATTATTTGACACGTGTACTGAGTAAGAGAATGCTTATTATCCTGTAGTTTTTGTTTCTGATGGGATTGGAAATGCATTCCTAGATGATTGCTAACACACAAGAAGAAGCATTAGTACATAACAGCTTTAAATTTCCCTTCCCCTTTTCTCTTCGGCTTCTATTAAGTTATGAATTTATTGAAGTATCTTATTATAGAATGTAGCTAAGCATTTTCCCCCAGACATGTGTATTATCTAATTATTTTACAAAAATATAAACTTTACCTCTGAATCGATTTCTCCCAGATGAGAGAATACATAAGAAATAAATCTATCTGTATTACATTTATTCCACAAATATTTATTGAGGCTTATGAGCCTGGCACTTTCTAATTGCAGGGCCCTGTTCTGGGAGTTGGTACTGGGCTTTTAAAACAGTGATGCCCTTTTCACTCAATTAAGACACCAGACTTGAGTTGAACCAGGGTCCTCCGAGTCCCTCGGGCTCCTGGCAGAGACCCCTGCCCATCCTGACAGACGCTGGCGGGCCTGAAGGTGAGGATAACTGACAACTAAATTGGTAACCAGTTTCTAGCTGTAGAAAGACTTAGGTTAATTTACCTTGATTTACCTTGTTTCTCCTATTGCTTGAAACTAAGTGTGAAAAATTCCAAACCAACAATAATTTAAGTAAGTGAAACAAAGGGGGCCCAAAGAGCACTCTCAAGCAGTAGACTGGTCTGTCTATTTTTCTGAGTGAACCCAAAAAAGGAAACTCACACTTCAGTGATTAAGTGCTGGTTATATGCGATTTGTCTGTGGAGGTATCGATTTCCTAAAGGGAAGGGGAGAAATGTGCCAGGCATTTCTTAAGTCAGATGGCCTAGGACTTTCCTTTTTGATTTTGTCCTTGTCTTATTTGGGTACTAGCTTCATGGCGATGGAAGAGAGTGTTTCCTCTTTAAAAAAAAATATATTTCTAGGGGCGCCTGGGTGGCTCAGTTGGTTATGTGTCCAATTCTTGATTTCAGCTCAGGTCATGATCTTGGGGTTGTGAGATCAAGTCCCACATCGAGCTCCGCACTCAGCAGGGGATCTGCTTGAGATTCTCTCTCCCTTTCCCTCTGCCTTTCCCACCCCCCCCCATCAAAAGAAAAAACTATTTCTAGAAGGGTTTGTATGAGACAGGAGCGATAAGTTACTTGAAAGTTGATGGCACTTCTCAGTAGAACTATTTGGCTTGATATTATCTTTGTAAGAAGCTTTTCTAGTGATGATGATGATTACAATTCTGAGTTTTCTTTTTTTCTTTTTAAAGATTTTATTTATTTATTTGACACAGGGAGAGAGATCAGATCACAAGTAGGCAGAGAGAGAGGCAGAGAGAGAGGAGGAAGCAGGCTCCCCGCCGAGCAGGGAGCCCGATGCGGGCCTCGATCCCAGGACCCTGAGATCATGACCTGAGCCGAAGGCAGAGGCTTTAACCCACTGAGCCACCCAGGCACCCAATTCTGAGTTTTCAACTCTAATGGCATACAGTTGTTCACAGCATTCTTACTCTCTTAACTGTTTAAAATCTCTATCTGAAGTCATGTTGCATTCCCATTCCTAGTATCGTTTATTTGTGCTTTCTCTTTTTTCTTCATACATCATGCCAGGTATTTGTCAAATTAATCCATCTTTCCTGAGAACTAACTTTTGATATCATGGTCCCTCTTAAATGTATTTTTGGTCTTTATATTCGTTAAATTCTATCTTTGCTTCCTTATCATTTTTTAAAAAAAAGTTTTCTGTTGCTTTTTCCCCAGTGTCTGAAGATGTGTATTTGCTCACTAATTTTCAGTTTTTTGTTCTTATATAAAAATAAGCATTTGAGGCTTATCTCCAAGTTTTTATCTCCAAGTTTTTCATGGCATTGCCCAGGTTTTGGTTCATTATCATTCACTTGTTCTTTGATGTTTTGAATGCATTTCAAAATTTCAAACATTTGGACAGTTTTGTCTATTGATTTATACCTTAATTGCATTGTGGGGTTTTTTTGTTTTGTTGTTTTTTAGGTAGGCTCTATGCCCAGCATGGAGCCCAATGCAGGGCCTGAATTCAGAACCCTGAGACCAAGACCTGAGCTGAGATCTAAAGTTGGACGTCCAACCAGCTGAGCCCCACCAGGCGTCCTACATTGTGTTCTTAGAACAGTGGACTTGGTAGAAATGTTTTGGACTTTGTTGATACTTGTCTCACGGTCTAATGTATGATCAATTTTTATAAATGTTTCATGTGTGTTTCTAAAGGTTTTGTATTCTCCAGTTGTTGAGTGCCAAGTTTTATTTATGTGCGCAGAATTTAGCTTTTGGTCGTCTGATCAATCCATAATCGAAAGAGGTACGCTGGCCGATCCCATCACAATGGCGCCTTTGTTGAAGAATTCCTAGAGTTCTATCAATTTTTGCTTTATCTATTTTGAGGCTATTTGAAAACCTTCATTATAGGAACTTCCACACATTTTTACTCATCCTTGTCCAAGTACGCACCGCCGCTCACTCCGCTTCAGTTCCCAGCATTGCCATTCTCGCTTCATCTGTTCCCTCACCATTTTGTTGTCGGGATATTTCCAAGCAAATCCCAGATCAGACATTTCACTCCAATACTTTATTTCATATGTTTCTCTAGATAAGGACTTAGCTCACAAAAGCAAAATATGCTGTGGCCACCATGTCAGGCACCATAAGCGAAGAATTGCTCAGTCTCCGTGAGTTCAAACTCCATGGTTTTCAGGTTCTCCTTTGGAAAGCTGATCCAGTTCTCTCTTTTCTGGTAAAACAGAATCAAGGGGCACAAGGCATCTGCTGTTATGTCCTGAATCCAGGGGGTGCCCAGTAAGCGTCTGTGATAACCACTTAGCCACCGGAATTGTCAGGAATGGCCTCGGGAAGTCAAGCTTGCTCAGCAGCTGGCCACACTGTAGGGTAAAATACTTTGGCAAAAGGCCCCAACGCCTTGATATTACCGTTGTTCTCCTGCGATGCTGAGCACTTGGCAGAAACTAAACAGGGCCCTTGGCAGTTTTGGGGAAAAGGGTAGCAGGGTGGAAGAGTTAATGGCAAATACTACCTTTAGTCGAATCCAGGCATATGGCTATACTCTCTAATTCACCCTGGAATTGGGCTGAATGAGACATTGCTAGGACACACGGTCTCTCAGATGGGTCTTAGGTGAGCCCTATTCAGTGAATAAGACCTACCATGTTTTGAGCACTGTACAAGGCACTGGGTACTCTCCTGCGTCCACAGGGTAGGCAGGACGTGAACTGTTACATATTCATCCTCACGAATGCCTGAGTACAAGGAGAGATGAGGCCCAAAGGAATGTGACACAAGACTCGATGCAGACGGGGGCGGGAGACGGCTGTTCAGCAGGCACGGTCTAGAAGGAGCTCTGAAGGATGAGTTGAGTTAAAGCTCAACCAGGACAGGGGGCGATAGGAGCTTGGAAAACGGCCAGTGGGACGGAGTTCCAGAGCACAGAGCAGCGGCGAGTGTGGACAGCTGAGGTTGGAAGAGCAGGCAGGAGCAGGTAAGGGGTTTGGTCTTTATCCTGATGCTAATGATGAGAAGGGCAATGAGGCTCTTTCTCGGCTCTTCACGGATGCTAACTCATCTCAGGCTCGACACGACCCCATTCAGTGGGCCCCATGTTGTTCTCATTCTGCAGCTGGGGAAACACCCAGAGCTGCCGCGTTCTCTTGGCCCGAGTGACCCAGCTCGTGAGCAATGCCTCCCCTCACCGTGCTTGACTGTCACTAAAGGGCGGTAAGCTGAGGAATGATACAAAAACAAGTTTTGTTTTAAATGAAGAAAAACCACCCTGGGGCGCCTGGCTGGCTCAGTCAGTAGAGCATGTGACTCTTGATCTCAGGGCTGTCGGTTCAAGCCCCATGTGGGGTGTGGAGATTACTTAAAAATAATAAAATCTTTAAAAAGAAGCAAAGCACCCTGGTTGCCGGGTGGAGAGTGGCCTGGGGTCATGGGGAGCAGGAAGACCGGTTAGGGGTTTCCTGAGGAAGGCTGGGTGAGAGGCGATGGGGGCAGCAGCAGGTCTGGAGAGGCGGGAAAGAAATGGGCGGGAGAGAAATGGGGGGTGCACTGCTATGGGAAAGGAAGTTGAGGGAGCTGTCCAGGCTGGCTTCTCGGGGGCACAGCCGTGAGCCTCGAGTCGGGCTCCAGTGGGAGAGAGTGGGATTCCGCAGAGTCCAGGGGACAGAGAGCTGGCTGGGAGCGTACCCTCTGTGGGGCAGGGCTGCGCCCACTCCATTCGCCATTGGATGACCTGTCTCAACAAACATCTGGTGGTTGGTATGAAGCAGGCACCCCTTGGATATTTGCCGAGTTAATGGAAGGACAAGAGAAACATCCATGTCCTGAGCCCACCAGCTGAGCACCTGCGGCAGAAGCAGCTCACCTCCCCGTCCAACAATCCGGTGTTGAGACCCAGTCTGCACTGGACCTGCTCTGCATTCTGGAACCCAACACACACAACCGCGCCCCCAGGATGAGCGGGAGTCAGCCGCAGGTTACCTGTGCGGGAGTCTGGAGAGCAGACTGTCGGACGGTCATTAGTAAACATTCAGTTGTTACGTACTATGCATCCCTTTCCAACTCCTCATCCAGTGACACTGTGTTGGTGGCGTCACATTGGCCCTGGTGGGAATATTTCCACCGTGGAAATCAGTAAAAGCCACAAACCAAGAGTTGAGTTTTCTTGTTTCAAGCTTTAGACTTAAGAAAGTGATGCAGACAATATTAATAACTCAGTTTAAATAGAAAAGTGGGCCATGGCCCTTGCCATGACATTGTGAATTGCATACAAAATTGAGGAAATTTTCTTCAAATATTTGAAAACTATTATTCAGGCTCATGTCATTAATGGATAAGTGAAGTTCTGACGTTTCACTGGACATACATCTTTGTTGTTTTATTTCTTAGTCATAAATGTCAACCAAAGTATCGAGCAAAATTCATGTCAGAACTACGCAGGTTTGCCACGTGTAACCACAGACTGTGTGGCAAAACCCAACAGCAGCATTCTGCCAGAACCGATGGCTCCACGGAACCATAACGAAGAGCATTATTTCTTATTTGTAATTGTGTGCTGTGTAGCCTTCACACCGCTGCCAGTTCAGCATTTATTACAACTTCTATGTGTCCGTATGTAGATTCACACATCCCGGGCTTTCTTGGTTTCTGGAGAGCTGGTTGCTAAGCATTTGGCCTGGATGCCACTGTATTCAAACCTTCACTGAAAGTGTTGTTCTCCTTAGGAGGGTGAAGGAGACCACAGCCACACAACAGGCCAGAGGTAGAGATCTTGTTCACGCAGCGGCAAGGACGCGGGCGGGCTGCATGACTTGAATGGGGGGACGGAGACAGCAGAGCTCTGGCAAGGCTGCCATTTGCATTTTACCCTCAACAGGGCCTCTGCTGAGACGCGTGTAGGTACGGTGACTGGATGAGTAGAGGATTAGATGCGCTACAAACTTCTGGAAACAGGACGCCCCTAACAGCCACTCGCTGCTACACGCTCTCCAAGTTGCCTTGCCTCCAGCCCTCCCTCCTCCAGTGGGATTCAGAATCCATTTTCCTCCTCCAGATGGTATTACTATAGAGAGGTGGGAAAATTCTTATTGAAATATTTCCACATCAAGCAGCCCAGTGACAGCACAGCCCTGCTACGGGGGGAGCGTGATTTCCCTGGGCTCAGCCCTGTCAGTGAAGAGAATCATTGTTCCAACTCCGCCACAGAAACTTTGGAAGCTTCCAAGAATTCACCGTGAGCATTGCAGGTAGCTTTTACGTTCCTTAAAGGGTGAACTCAGGCAAGAAAGTTAAGATGGGGTTTGTGATAAGATGTTAAGGTAGCTAGAGTATGATCGACAGAGTATTCCCTCGTTATCTATCGTCCTTACATTCTCTGTGTTTCCCTTTACTGTTGTTTCTGAAAGTGCACAGAGTTCACAGTGCCTTTTCCATGTCTGCAAACTCAAATTAGAAACGGGGGCAGATCCACGATTTCTGGGCAGCACCTGTTACTCTTTGTGTATTTCAAAGTAGAATTATGCAAACTATAAGCCATTCTTACTAACGTCGATTAATCCATTGTTCATTAGGGGTAGGTTCATTTCTTTCTTAGGACGATCAAATTCAAGAAAATTAGAAACTCGACTATTTAAAAGAGAGACTGAAGAGGTAAATGGACAACGGCCAGACCATATATAAAAACTGACTTACAGTCTACGGGAATCATCCCAGGAGGCCGGCTTGCTTGAACTCACAGTGCTATCTCCAGCAATGACTCAGGAAGCCGAACAATAACCTCTGTAATGATTGGTCCCAAATGGTTCAGGACCTGATTCACAATGAGCAGCACCCGTAATGTTTGTCTCTCCTTCCAGTTTAGGAGCAGCCCGGAAAGCCAGCTATGCCCCCAGAAGCCATCTCACGGATGCCTCCAGCTCCCCCCGGGGCCCACAGCCTCCCGAAGCGCACGCCCAGAGCCGCTCCTTTCTTCCCTAAGAAGCCTTCCCACCCGACCCGCCTTTGAGCCTCTGCCAACGGTGCCTGACTCCCTTGTGACAGCGAGTGCTGAATCCGTAGCCTTTGCTTGTCCTCGTGTGGTCGGTCTTTATTTCCACACAAGTGAAAAAACCACCTCCAGAGCATCGTGAGGCCACGCTGACCCCCGGCCGTCTCCCTGGCACTGATGCGCACACCGTGGGGTCTCTCTGGTGGCCCTTTCTGCCCTCAGCACCAGGCCTGTCCCAGGGAGGCCCTCACTGGGGGCTTGGGAGCCTCCCAGGAAAACGCAGTGAGGCCGGGTCCCCCTTCCACGCAGGCAGTCCCCTAGCTGGCTGCTGGCTTTAGGGACTCCCCAGGGACATCACTTGCTATCTGACTTTTAGGTCAGAGGAATATTCTCAGCCCTTGAATCTCCTTATTTTTGGCAACTAAGATGACAAGAAGCCTTTCTTTTTGGGCAAGACCTCAGAAGAGACAGTTAATTTTGTAAATCGCCTGCCCAACCAGTGGGATTCTTATTTCTGACATTTCTGTATGTGAACCCGACGGCCGGAGGCCACAGACCTCAGCACGGTGCCCAGTGCAATCCACTGTCTTCAACCCAGATGGAGGCCTGGAGGGCTGTAAGTGGGCCTCTTCTCTAAATTGAGCGGAAGACGTTTAGGACCACCAATTAAATGGGAGGCAGAACGTCAAAGTATTAATTACGAACAGAGGATATGCTGCGACAGAATGAGTCTGGCGTTCCCTGTCTGTTGTTTTAAGAAGACTGTATTTGTATAAGTTGGAATTGCAAATTGAACAAGGTAAATGTTTGCATTTTGGTTGGTTGTGGTGAACTAGAGTTCATTTGTGCTTCAATCAGCTTGGCTTGGGGAGAAAGTACACTGTAAAAACAAAACACAGCTCTACACCTCTGCAATTCAGCAAACATACTTCAGACTCAAGCAAGGGTCTGGTCTCTCTTACCTACTTGAGCAGAAGCGGCAAAGTAGCTTTTATTCTAGCAGAAGAAGGAGCAAAGAAATCTGCTTTAAGTTTTCCATAAAATTCATAGGTGCACAGAATTCTGAAGTTGGGAAGAATTTGGAGAGCATCAGTCCAATTTCACAAAGCCTGTTTCCTCCTCGGGCCGTTGGTCCTCTAAGATGTTCCCTTAACATAGGATTCCACGAGCAGGAACGTTTGGGAAGCAGTGCACTGTATTTCTTCCCCTTGGTGGTCACTATGCGCAGCACATCAGCATATGCAAGTAAAGGAAGCCTGTTCTACTTAATCAGTGTGCGCGATTACTGCGGAAACATGGAATACGTCTTGGGAATTATTTCTTTAGTCCAATCTCATTTTTTAGTTAAGCAAAACGAAGCCCAGAATCGAGTGGCCCGCCAAGGTTGCACACTCTCGGTGACAGACTCCGGACATGGCCCTGACCTCCTGGCTTTCTTGGAACCCCAACCTACCTCTCCACGCTCTCCGGGCCCTTGACTCACCCATCCTTCCAGGTATTCTCACTGATCCGAAGTCCTTTTCACATGGTTCAAGGAGCGTTACCGCTACTCGGCGGAAGTGAGACCCGGGACGCAGCCTTTCCCACGGGCTTTCCGTCCAAGGCGGGTCTCAGTCGGGACTCTCTCCTCCGCAGGCACACACGTAGGCAGACTGTGCATACAGCACTGTTTGTGAAGGAGAGAAATACTTGAGAAGTTTTCAATAAAATCGAAACCCGTTTCTAGTCCTGCTGGTCTGCCCCTAATTCCTTCCTGGTAACCGAGGCAGAGGGGCTGAGGGGGGCGGAAGCATTTGGGAGACCAGCCCCCCCCACCCCCGACCACTTTACCACTCCTGTGGGGCGGAGGAGGAGGAGGAGGGGGAGAGGGAGGAGGGGGAG
>LNAC01000025.1:5095615-5106457 GCA_002007465.1 Ailurus styani
GAGGAGGGGGAGGAGGGGGAGGAGGGGGCGGCAGTCTGGAGCACCTCCCAGCACAGAGCGGCCTCCAGGAGACCCCTGCACAGGTGGGGGCCGGCCCCCGCTCTGCAGCCCTCCGCTCTGCCCCCGGGGAGGTTCAGAGATCACTCTCTCTCCCCCCCTCAGGACGGGGGCTGGCGTGGGCAATTCTGAGGACACCGTTCTTTCTAGCTCTTCTCTTTGACCAGATCCCTTTTCACCCACCCCGTCCGTGACCTTCCCGTCCCCTGTGTCATTTTCTCCCAAGTCCAGGCGCGTGTTTCTTTCGGGCGCCTCAGGTTCCCTGATGAAAAAGTCAGCTCAGCTGGAGAGTCGGCCTCTCTTCTTTTAAACTTTGACCAAGTTTCTTTTTACTTCCTCTCCGATGACCTGACAGGCAGGTCAGGGGTCTGGACAAGACGAACCCGTGTGTGGAGCATCGTATCCGTCCCGCAGACGGACCGCAACGGATGAAGGGAGCTGGAGGCAGCCGCCGGGACAGCGTGCAGCCCCGCGCTGGGCAGCCTGGCATCTGTTTCCCTGGAAGGGCAAGTTTCCACGCCAGGCGCTGGCTTCTGCTCACCGCCGCTCAGTACGTGTTCTGTCATCTATCAAGCTCACAGGAGGCCCTTCCGAGAGGAGCTGTGGTTTGGCTGCTCTGAGATTTGCTCCTGGCTCTCTTTCAACCCTGCCTGGCTTTGAGCAAAGTCACTTAGGGTTTTCTACCTGGGATTTCCCGGCCGCTTAACTGGGACCCAACCCACCCACAGAGGGGTGAAGAAGAGGGAATTATGACATCACAAGAGCGTACTTTATCACCGTGGCTTGCAGAACTTGCTGTTAAAACGGAGTTGGGTTGGTGTCATTTTTACCTTTGTTTTGGGTTACTACACGTATAGCCACGTGTTCTTGTGTTGTGCTTTGTAGTTGGAAGACTTCAGCTGGTTCAATGATTTTCAGCTGTATGTCTACCGTGTACTGAGAACATAAAAACGTACCAGACTCCATACAAAAGTCTCTCGGGACAGATGCACTCACCTGTACCAATCTGGGTGGTTTTCAGAAGTTATGTTTTTGAATACAAGCTTACTAGTGCTTTATTCCAGAATGATGAATCGTATTTTTCAAGCACAGTCTCAAGAGATCCACGCCACGAAAAATACAACACTCAGACCCGAGATCGCTGGGATAGTGGCGCCAGTGCCCTGTGCTGCCATCTCCGCCCTCGAGGGCGGCAGGGTGGCCGTGGAGTGTCGCCCTCACTGGTCTGGCTGCCGGCAGGCAAAATCCACCAGTGAGCCACAGCCCGGGAACTGAGCGGGTCGTTGGGATGTGGTCTGGTCCAGTGGTTTCCTGGGCACAGTGCTATCTGGGAACAGTCTGTGGAGAAATTTGGCTGATCCCTTCCAAGGTCTGTCACACCCACTCTCCCTCAGTCTCCCGGGAGTTCAGCACCTGCCGGGAAGTGGGGGTCGGAAAAGAGGGGTTTCTGAGCTCATCCCCTGGGCGGGAAGCCCGGGAAGCAGTGGTGAGATGCACTGGGGGGTGTCGATGGAACAGAAGGAAGGCTGACCCCACACGGCCTGAGAGGCGACAGAGATCCCGAGAGCTCAGTAATTGAGTGCGGTGCAGCTTTTAGAGCAAATTCCCTTCCCAACTGGCTTGGGCTCGAGGGTCAGCAAATGAACCAGGAGGTGCCAGAAAGCCTTCCACGCTGCTGGACGTGAAGACGTGGTCGGGGCTGGTCATTCCGGTGGAATGAGTGGAGATGGTCTCTCCCTGTCCGAGGAACGTTTTCTCTCAAGACTTAAAGAAGTTAAACCTCACACTGGTAAGAAACCACAATCCTATTGTAGTCCACGCAGGTACTCGAGGGAAGCAGCACTCAGGCGACCCCGTAGGGCTCAAGCACAGGAAGAAATGAGTTCCCAAAGACAACCCTTCTCCTTACGGGAGTCCGTCACATGTTCGCATCTCAAGTACCATGATGTGTGGGCTGCTCACCTTTGAGCCGGGGAAAGAAAATGTAATATTGGTAGAGTCCTGGTTCCATGATACCAGACATGAACGGAACAGAGATGAAAGGATTTCTCCCTTTAATGACAGGGACTGTACCCCTTACTGGGTGAAGTATAAGATTTTGACAGGTGGCTCAGAGAAGACTCTCGAGATGACACCGGGGGAGGCAGGAGACGTGGAGTTAATTCGTGAGAGACGAGAAACCACGGACCCTGTGAATGAGCTGGAGTCGAACCTAAGAGAGACACGGTGACCCCCGGTTCCCTGCACATGGTGGGGAATGGAGTCAGCACTGGCCATCCCCTGTTTTGGAGAAAAGTGGAAAGAGAAAGTGTGGGGTTCTCTCCTTGTCCTTGAGGTTGGAGTGGCTGGCATGACGGAGAAGGCAGCCTCAGCAGTGCTCTGAGGTACTGCTGTGGGGCCGGCCTCCGCCACCTGTCTGGGGGTGAAGAGCTGCGGCCACACGCACGCGGGAAACGCTGCACGGCCACCACGCTCAGAAGGGGATGGAACAGGGCAGAAGCCAAGCGGCAAATGGGATATCTAAATTGCTGATTCCATCACTTTGGGAAAAAGAATGTATTTCGTAGGGCAAAAGTGCTTCGCAAAGTATTTGGACAGCAGCCCGAGAGGTGGCTGAAGTTTAATAGATTCATTAAATGGGGAACAAGTCTTGAAACTGCGCTGAAGGCTCCCATGAGTCGAGGGGGGTGGCTTGGACGTCCCCTACAGCACAGAGGACCCACTCCGGTAGAGCGAGGTGACATGGAAGCAGGAGATCCAGAAAGAGCAAACAGAAGGGATGAGTCCTGCTTCGACCCTGGAGCCCCCTCTATTACTCAAGCTATCAATCTAACGGGAACTTGAGGCGATTTCATATCCTTTAGTGCATTGAGCAGAATGTTTCCAAGATAGGCAGAGGAACAAATCCACACAGACCTGCTCCTTGGTGATTCCCCCCTTCCCCGTGAGTGATAAGAGCCTAGAGCTGCATGTGCATCACTGACAGCTCAGAAATGAGTGTTTGCTCTCAGCTGCTGGAGAATGAGCTCACGGCCTGATGGGTGAGGGCAGCCCCCCTCTGCTGCCTGTTGTTGCAGAAGACTTAGCGTCTGTAGCTCACAGCTCATTGCGGGCAAATCAGCACAAAACACCAGAGTAGAAGCTGGGCGTAAACTAGGTCTGTTCCTTAATGTGACCCAGAAATCTTGGATTCTATTTCATAATTGGTTTTTGTCTATGGAATCCAGAAGTCATTCCAGCCTCTGAATGCTGCTACTTTCTTCCGAAGGGAAAGGCAAAGGACACCAACTTCGTAGTGGAGTTTAGAGATCCAGCTGTGCGCTCTTGGAACAGTGCGATGAATCTCCACGAAGCAGTCCTTCCTCTGCAACGAGTTTTGGGGCTAGGGTAGGAGAGCTAAGCTGATCTCCTCTTTTAAGATCTTTTAAGATCCCCCCTTCTTTTAACGATGCCAGGAAAAGCACACTGAAGGCAAGGATAAACACAGAATGCAACCTTTCCAAGATACGTTGAAGGGACTGACTACATTTTCGTACCAGAGCTTTAGAAGTAAATCACTCTGGAGACGCTGACTCACACTGAACGGCCCCAAAGCCGACAGGGGGCTGCTGCAGAAGGGAGTCCTACGCCTCGGTCCTTAGCCCTGGCTGTCAGGGTTTTGGTCCCTTGTTTTGTGAGAGGAGGGAACGAGGGAGCTCGTTTTCCATCAGGCCTCCCTGCTACCTGGGTTCAGTAATGAAGACAGAATGAGTATTAACTTGAAGCTCACGAACTTTCATAATATGATGAAATCTATTTTGATTCTTAGACATAACTCCGGTCATTCAGTGTTGTAGGACTCCTACTATGTAAATCGCAAATTTGTAGTCCTGTGACTACTTTAAAATGCATAGGAGTCGACCGTGGTTTGGGTTGTCTCCTAAAGCCTGGGCGGTCGCACCTACTTTTATCTCTGGGAAAACCCCAAGGGGAGCTCTGGAAATGTGCATGGGAACCACAGGGCTACAGATGAGCCCCCCCCGCCCGCCCCCCCCACGGCCAGAGGTCAAAGAGAGAGGCAGAGGGAACTGCAGGGCCCAGCAAGCAAGGGCACGAAGAGTCGTCGGGAAAAGCAACAATTAACAGTTACACATCCGCACCGAGAGCGGGGTTGCCCAAAGCCTGGTTTTACTATTTCCTACAAAGGAACAAAGAAAGCGTCAGGGCGTCTAACATCTCTGATCATGTAGGTGCGAGGGCAGATGCATCCTGAATTGGGCCCTCCTAAGAAAACAAGATAAACAGAACAAAAAGAAAGCACAACCTCTGACCTCTCAAAAACAGAACCACGATAAGGATCCCGGGGCGTCCAGGCAGCGCTGGTGGTAACCCAGGGACCGAAGGGACAGCGTGGAGGGTGGTGGGCCGTGCCAGCGGGGATTGGGGACGCCTTCTCAGAGGACTCAAGACCCACACCGGAATTCTGCACACAAGTCATTTTTTTTTTTTGATCTGCAAAATTTTATTAAGCAATAGCTGGACAACTTTTACAACTTCAAATCATCAAGAAAAAAATAAGGAAATTAATCCATCTCAGTAATAAAGACAGAAAATAATGTGGACAAACCACGTCATTTTGAATGCAAACCATGAATGCCTTCTAGAATACCTCCCACACAATCTACCACACAAAACACATCAGAAGAGAGGCAAATAAGGGTGAGCTCGTTAGAGTGCAAGTGGGACTCTCAACAGATATTGCTTGGAAAGTAAAACAAAGCAGGATGCTGGAATTGAGAAACAAAGCAACACGGCTGGGACGAGGTGCACACGGCAGCGTGCTATTCCCAAGGTTTGGATCAGAACATGCTGGTGGTCTGGTTTGGTCTGGGACCTGTGCACCCGCATCGTGCACTTACAGTTCAAAAAAAAAAAAAAAAGAAAAGAAAAGAAAAAGAAAATGCCAGTAGTAATAAACTCAGAAATTATGTCCAAATTTACAGTACCAAAATAATGCATTTATAAACAAATGCAAAAACAATACCCCTTTGGTAAATAATACAGTGCCTTTTTCAGTCAAACGCATAACCCATGCTTCTCTACAACACGAAAAAAAATTTATCTACAACAATGGGATCTTAGAAATGTACCCCCTCCCCTTTAAAAGAAGTTGTAAACAGAAAATATTGGTACACGTTACAAGAAAATTGCACAAAGCCAAAGAAATGAGAACAAAGTAAGCCACAACCCTTCAGAGTTTCCATCAGCCGGAGCGAAGGGAATACACAGATGGTGATGAGATCGTCGTGTGCGATGACGAAATCCCAGGAACTCAAAGAACAGTTTTGACACATCTTGTCTCAACTAACTGTTTACAAAACTACTGACTCGGACCAAGGGACAGACATCAGGCCCACACAGGGACACAATAGGTTCCTTCCAAAGAATCTTTGCAACTTGCAGATAGCGAACGCTACTTAAGTACCTGTCTGGCCACAGACTCCTTGGTTCTTTTCTCAACCCACTTTATGGTTTGCGGGGGTAAATGGGGACTTATTTCAGGGCCGTTCTCCAGGGAGTCCACCGAGCAGGGCACACGCTTGGGAAGGCTCCCGTGTCTTACCTGAAACAGGTGCTTTTGTGTGATTTTAGAACAAACACCATTCCAAAAGCATTTGTTTCTAGAGGTCAACCTGCTAAAGGTTATTTTAAGTGCACAGGTCTATATTCACGATGGAGCTCATTAATGCTGGAAAAGCAACACTTCTCTATAAAAAGGCAATGATTTTGAAACATACCTTCCAAGTTTGTACAGTGGAATGAGGAGATGGTCACACTTTGAGCCCTCAGGCTGTTAGAGCTGGACAGGGGTTGAGAATTTTGTCCAGGCCAGGTCGTCCCTTTCATTTTACAGATGGACAAATGGAAGCCCAAGGTCACCCTCCAACTTGGTAGCAGAGCAGAGTTGACCCCAGGATCAAAAGGATTACAAGATGAACGTACAGGTTTTTGCATGTCCTCATGGGACACTCCACCGGGGAACAATGGACACGGGGGAAAAAGACTAACCTGCAAAATCCTGACTTCCACTGCCATCAGAGCCTTGGTGTTTTCCTGCTTCCTTGGCACCAGTTTTTCTTAGGATATACATTCAGTGGATGTGCTGTCCATAAATCTGCGCCTTTGGTTTGATGAGGTTAGAATTGAAACAAATTTAAAATTGGTTTTTATGTTTGTTAATACACTGCTTCCCTCGAAAAGGCATGGATTCTTTATGTAGTTGACGGGGCTGATGGTTTTAAATTGAGAGATTCAGTGAGGTATCTCAATATTCGTAAGTTGCTATTAATAAACATGAAGTATGCAGAATTCTGCTGTTTAAAGCACTGACTTTAGTAGCACTTAATAAATGGAGGCCTAATGACAACGATTTTTGAAGTAAGTGAAGCCATCGCCGTCAACTTAAAAGACACCACGTCACGAGCGCGCAGGCCCGTGGGAGGATGAGGGGCGTGGGGTCGTTTCTGCCTTTGGGCCAGAGCGCAGGGCTGGGCGGCGGCGGCCCCTCGGAGGGAGATGCAAACCTCCCCGGACCAGGCCTCCAACTCCACGTGCGGAAGAGGCCTCTTGGGGAGTGAGCCCAGAATTTAGGAAGTTCAACTATTTGCTACAAATACTCACTTTCTCTTCACAAATATGTCTGCAGTTTTTATTCCAAGGATGTCCCCCTATATTCGCTCTTAGTAAGAAAAGCTCTAAAGTGTATTTTTTCGTGGTCTCGGTATCTTAAGAACCAATTCGAGAATCTGGAAAGCGGACACTTACTGACAACAGTGCCTTCCTTTGCTGCTCTCATTCCTCTTTACATTTCATAGCACCTTTTACTTTTAATTAAAAATAAAATGTCCAAAAGAGGGGGCACTATTATTTTAGGATATGTCATCTCAAAGAAGTCGACTCCTCTGTATATAATCAATACCGAAGAATGCAAAAACAAGAAAAAAATTACCTTTAAAGGATTAATGGGATTTTTTTCCCAATTAGAAAAGTTACAAATTGTCCAGCAGAAAAAAACCTTCTATCATATCCTTTTTATTTCTCGCAGCGAAATATGCTGCTACCAAATAACTCATTACAAACACACTATTTTTCTAAATAAATAAAATGGGCATAACTCACCAGTACAGAGTAACAAAATAATTCCTAAGAACACTATTAAAGCAAGATAAATAATCTCTTGGACAACAAAACAGGGGAACTGCATTTAAATTATTTGAGAAATAGGCCATAACCATTATTGCACAACCAATAAGCACTGAAACATCTTACCAAGCTACAGAAACTCCTATAAAAGAATTTTATAATTCTGAATACATTGCTAAATTCTTGCTCAAAGAATTTACCCACAAAAAATCAGGTTCGATATTTTAAAATATAAGATGGAAAACTCGAATGTTAGCTGGGAGCTGTCCTCATCTGTTTCTTCACGGTTTGGAGAGAATGGTGAGTGATGTCGTCTTGCTGTGGGGAAAGAATGGGCCAGTTTCTTCTCTAGTTTTTAAACCAAAAGAAGGAATGTAAAAATACATACTTTAAAAAGACTTTTCCACAGTGTCTTTCATTTGTCTGCTCCAAACAAAATCCAAATTGAGGACTCTCTGCCAGTCGGCAGCTCCTGTGCTCCTGCCCTCAAGATACCACAGGTCTGAGGAACTGGCGACGGCGAACTGGGTTTTGTTGTCAGGGCCTGGTGCTGCCCAATGTGTCCCCTAAGGAGGAGGTGGAGGGAAAAGATCATCTCGGGGGATTTCTGGGTTCTTTCTTTTTTCTTTTTAGGAATTTACTAGCTGTCCTAAGTACTATACTTTTAATAATGTGTTCCCAGTGGTTTATCTCCTCAGTAAACAGGCTATACAATTAAGAAAGAACTTTTTTTTTCTCCTAGATACAACCGTGGGACTTTTTTCAAGGAGATGACTACACCTCTTTTAACACCCTGGCAAAGGCTTACAATTTTGTGACATTTCTAAACTATTAGGAAACATCTCTAGTCAACTGAATTTTAACGTGGCTGAGAAGAAGAAAGGCATGCTTTCAGATCCATGTCCTCGGCATTTCCGGAAAGAGAAAGTGTGGCATACTTATCTAGTGGGAAGGAGCGTGTCTCCTGCCACGCTTTCCAGATCAAACAACGGAAGGGGGGCGGGACAAAGGTTGCTTTTCAGCAGGCGAGTGCCCAGTGACGGCCCAGGGCGCTAGGTGACCAGGGTGGCTACCCCACCACTGGCCGAGACCGCCCCGTCCTGTCTCTCCCCGTCTCCCGAAGGCAGGCCTCACTGAACCGATGGAATTCTGACATGTTCTAAAACTGGTGGGGTCTTCAGTGCGAACACCCTCCCGAGAGGAGCCAGGCCCGTGTACCATTTCCAGTCCCACTGGGTACGCCCCCCACGCGCCCGTGTGCCGGGGTGGGGGGCCCTGCTCCTGCGCCGCATGAGCAGATGGACCGACACCTGCTGAGAGCAGCCCCGCACACAGCCTGCTTCTGTGAGCCAAACACAGTGCGTCCCCCGTGATACCCTACAGCCATCCAGTCACCTTTGGGGAAGTCACAGGACGTGTGAATTCAACGTCCCCCTACAAGAACCTGTAACTTCAGGACTTTCGCTTGTCTTTTTCAAAAGTTTTTTTGTTTTCACACTAGTGGTGGTGACACGGAGGAGTAATAAAGCTCATGTGTGGAGGATGGAAACAATGCACGCTCCCTAGGCTAGAAGAACGGCAGGCGGGAAGGCGGCCTGCCTTCCTCCCGAGGGCCCCGCGTCCTGGTGGCTGACAGAAGCGAGCGCAGTAGGACATTCCCGCAGCAACTGTTTCCCGAAAGAACACCTTTGGAAGCACCCTTTGCTTCCAAATACCACTCTTCTGTATTCTCTTTTTGTTTAAAAAGAAAGAAGAAAGAGAAACAATAAAGAATTATAAAAGCCCAAACAAACAACAACAATTAAAGGTCAGTCCCCTCTCCCGGGCCTGACAGATTCTTCCAGTTTTGCTCTTGTCTTCTGGCCCCCAAGCACTGGGGCCCCGGGCGACCCCTCGAGCAGTGCCGCCGAGGAGACCTCTCTGAAAAGGCTCCTTTGCCTCTCTTCCTGCCCCACGCCAGTCTTTTCACTTGAGGCGCTGAGTCACGTTGGCCAGGGCAACCGCGAAGGCCTGCACGGCTGAGAAGGGGTACTGGAAGTCCAGAATGTACGCATTGCCATCGATCCTTCCGAACTGCATCACCTGGGGTGGGGGCAGAGTGGGCAGAGAAGCAAAGACATGAGAAGAACACAAGGTGGGAAACACAGCCATGTCCACGTGGCTCCCCAGGGAAGGGGGCAGGCCAGCCCAGGAGACAGGTCTGCCCACCGAAGTGACTCTGACTGAGCTTCGTGGTCTCACCATGAGTTTGTCAGAAATAAAGCAGGGGAGGAACATGTTAAACATGCAGTGGGAGGAAAATGAGCAAAAATTCAGAGCGTGGAAAGCTCCACAGGTCAAATAAAGTGGTTTCCTCACCAAGGAAACAGAAAGGAGAACGGAATAGTATAAGGAAGAATCTATAGGCTAATAAAGGGTTAAGAGACACATCAATTGTCATGGTCAAGTGTCACTGGTCAGAGAGGGATAACACACAGTCCAGCTCCTGCCCCTGGGGCTCCGTCTCCCGAGCCTGCCTTCCTTTGTCCTTCCAGTACTTACGGGGACAGACCACACTGTATTAGCACGTAACACGATATATATATTTATCTGTTTGTGGTCTTCTGTTTTTGGTAAACTCCACGAGGACAGGGACTTTCTCTATTTTCCTCATGGCTCTAGCTTCAGCGCTTGGAGCAAGCGTGGCAAGCTCCCTGTGAAGGGCTGATGGTCAGTGTTTTAGGCTTTGTAGGTCACAGGGTCTTTGCCACAACTCTAGCCCCGCTGTAGGACAAAAGCAGCCTCAGCCAATATTTAGTGGATGTGCACGGCTGTGTTCCAATAAAACTTTATGAAAAGAGGTAGCAGGTCGAACTGGTCTTTGGGCCACGAACTGCTGACTCCTGGCTCAGAGGACTGCCAGGCGGGTGCTCGATAAGTATTTGTTGAGTGAATTAACGAACAGGAGATTTAAACATGTGGGGTGGTGGGAATTCGCAGTGAATTCCTGGTGAAGAAGCTGTGTTCCCAGAACGACAGCTACACGGCACGGCGAGAGCTACCGCTTCAGGAAGCAGGAACGCTGACAAGTCACCCCGTGTGTCACGTACCTCACGCCAGAGAATCAGGGAAGGACTCGGTCATAAATACACAGAAAGAGGCAAACCAACACTGGCTAATGATTATGTCGAGGAAAGGAAGAGCTACACACTAAAAAAGGAAATATGATTAAGCCGTAATCTGTGGCTCAGCTGTAAACTGTACCTACTGGCGTAAGGAGATCCTGACTATGTGAAGTAAGAACGGGGGAAGTGCATGTGCATGTGTGTACGGCGGTGGGGTGAACAAAACTAACCCCCCTCCTCCTCAGGAAGAAGTCAGTACATGATGTGAAAACCTGAAAAATCAATAAACAGAAGTGGAAACACGTTCTTTACAAATAGAGCGTCAAATACCAGAAGAAGTGGAGCTGGAGGAACATGTGTCCGGAGAAGAGCGGGGTTTGGAAGGGGGCCAGGCGCTGGGCAGGGAGGGGCCTGCCGGGTTTCCTCCTGCATCTCCCAGAATCATCTGACTTGGAAAAATCAGTACATGTGTTGCTTTGATGATAAGTAAAAAAAAAAA
>LNAC01000025.1:5108308-5120443 GCA_002007465.1 Ailurus styani
GGATGAGGCTGTCGGGCCTCTGGGCCGTGCCGCGGCCGGGCACCAGCGGGCCGGCGATCTCGGGGTACGGGGGTGGGTCTCCCGTCGGGATGGAGTAGCGGGGGACCGTCAGGCGGTTCAGGGTCGCACTGGTGCAGGGCTGGGGGACCTTCTTCTCGGTGGCGGTGAGCCTCAGGGTGGCCGAGCTGCCCGGGCCGGGGAGGGTGTAGGTGTTCTGCGCGCACAGCATCCGCGTCCGAGGCCGGCACACCTCCTCCACGTTGCCGCTGCTGTCGAAGGTGGTGATCCTCTCGTAGCCCAGAGGCGTCTGGTAATGGGCCGCGGTGGGGTACAGCGAGAAGTCGCCCTTCTTCAGGCACGTGTCCACCGGGGGCTGTGGGGGCGGCAGCGGGGGCGGCGGCGCTGCGGTGGTGGGGGCAGCGGGGATGGTCCCGGGGTAGGGGGGCGGGGGGTTCATCTTCGCCACCTGCACCTCCTGGGGGGCACTGAACACCACTGCGTCCCCTTCGGCGGCCAGCTGCGCCACTGGCCGCAGGCCCTTGGCGGACTTCTGCAGGTGGTCGTGGTCTCGGTCTCCATGGTCCACCACCGACAGCTGCATTGGCCCCTGGGCGGGCGGCGGCAGCGACAGCTGAGCAGGGCTCGGGACGAGGCGGCCCATCTCCACACCCCCGAAGATCACCTGTCCGGGGCTGGAGTAGCGGCTGGAGACAGGGTACGGGGTGGCACCGTCACTTCCGTGCTCAGAGGTGCCCACTGCCGTGGTCTGGTTGGTCAGGACGTCCAGCTGCACGTTCTGATTGGCCAGCAGGGACTGCACCAAGCCGATGCTCTGAGTGGGGGACATGGCCTGCGCCGAGCTGTGGATGGGCGCGATGGGGATGTTCACCGTGCACGGCGGGTTGCTCTCGGGCACGCCAGACGCTCCGGTCACTGGAAGGCAGAGGGAGAAAAGGAACTGCTTCCTGAACAGTGCTGAGAAACTGGGTCAGAATAAGTAATACAACTAATCAACTCATCCAGTCCTTTCGCATACGAAATGCTATGACTATAGCCGGAGATGAGTTTGCTTGGGGAAAGCTAGACCTTTCACACAAGTTACACAGAGTTTCTCTAAGGTTTCTGGAAGGACACAGGCCAAGATTTTCAATGAATATACTTTTGAACCTTCTGAATTTGGTACTTAAATGGTACCATGGCACAAACCTAACCGTTTTTTAATTTATTTTATTATTTTTAATACTTTACTGTTTAAAAAGATGCTTTTTACTCATGAATTCGTAAAACGGCACACTCTTTTATGCAAGAGGAGAATTATGATACGTAGCATGACACTCTGCTGAGCACTCATAATGCCTAGGGTCCTGAGTAGGTTTATCCGCAGTTACGGGCTGGTTAATATGGGAAGTGTTATGCTGCAGATGTGTATGTGAAATTTGTACTTAAATTAAGTCTCTGTAAATAGAACCTTGTAAAATGTAATAGAGATACCAATAAAAAGAATCTTCTAGCAAATAAGCATTATTAGGGAAGGATCATTTCCTAATTTATGTGCTTTTCAGCATTTCAAACAGTGTGTAAGGTACTGTCCCCCTCTGTAAAACCTTGTAACTATATCTGATTTGTACAAAGAGGGAATTTAATGAAGCACGATATTTGAGCAATGATCTTCGGACCACAGGCAAGTGCTCTGAAGCACTGTTTTAGACTGCCCTGTTTAAAGTTCCATCGGGCACTGGCAAGTTTGTTTATTTGGCCATTTAAGTGCTATGTGGCAACTAGTATATGAGCAGGAAACAGGAGTTAACTAGCTAATTGTAAAGGCTGTCTGACCTTTTACCAAAACTAGAGAATGAAGGCAGCTAGTTCATCAAAAGTTAAGCCTGGAGCGGCTGGGTGGCTCAGTCGGTTAAACGTCTGCCTTTGGCTCAGGTCATGATCTCAGGGTCCTGGAATCGAGCCCCACATCAGGCTCCCTGCTCAGCGGGGAATCTGCTTCTCCCTCTCCCTCTGCCTGCTGCTCCCTACTCATGTTCTAATAAATAAATAAATCTTACAAAAAAAAAAAAAAAAAAAGCTAAGCCCACCCTTGGTTCCAGTCAGATTCCGCCTTCCCTGGGGCCCTCTAGTGAGATGTAACTATCTCCTGGCTGCATAATTCTGGGTCCCGTCTCAAGTTTTTTATTATTCCTGTTCAGATCCCTCCTCCAGATGTTCACTCATCTGCACGGAGTACTGAGGGCAGGTGTCTTCCCTGCTAAAGAGAAGAGTCTCTCGGTCATCAGCATTAAGTGTGAGGCCTGAGGGAAAATGCTCCCCCCGACCGGGAAGCCCAGACAGGAAGTGCAGCAGCAAGGACTGAGCATCGCCGGAGCTGTACCAGTCACACTCCGGAAGCACAGGGAGGGCGTTGCTCGGAAAGTGTGTAACTGCGCAAGATTCTGGAATGGCAGGGGATGTGCTACATATAAAGCTCAGGTGTGTGAGGCTTCAGCAAACTGCCCATTTATGTGGGTGCAAAAGCTTGTCTGTTAGGACTTCTACAGTCCTAACACCTGCTGCACCTAGGAGGAGCACTGTGACCGTGGTAAGACCAAAGACGGCTACTCTCTGAAAGTACAAGTAATTTTACAGGTAAAAACCTGTGATGAGGGGCGCTTGGGCGGCTCAGTGGGTTAAGCCTCTGCCTTAGGCTCAGGTCACAATCTCAGGGTCCTGGGATCAAGCCCTGCATCAGGCTCCCTGCTCAGTGGGGAGCCTGCTTCCCCCTCTCCCTCTGCCTGCCTCTCTGCCTACTTGTGATCTCTCTGTGTCAAATAAATAAATAAAATCTTAAAAAAAAAAAAAACCTGTGACGAGGGTAAACAACCCCCCAAGTGCAGAGCCTGAACTGGCCTGCGTGTCCTTCCCTGCTCCATGGCGAGGACCAGAGCCCCTCTCTTCCAGAACCACCAGATACAGGAGAAGTCAGTGACCCAGGTAGGATTCCTCTGGCTCAGGACCAGAGACTTTCAGAACCCTGCCTGGTGCTAAGTAGAGGAGTCTTCGTATTTATAAAATTACAGGTAGATATTTTTGAGAACAGTTACACGGAAATAACTGGCAGACTACTTAGAAATCATTCTACTGTTAATCAAAATAGGATCCCCTCCCCTAGAAAACAATTTAAGATGCTATAGATATTTGAAAACTTGTAAACTGGGATTTTAAAAGCTTATGGCGGATGCACCTTTAACTCAGCCCAGGCTTCTGTCCACCGAGATGTGCGCTGCACATCGGGAGAGAGACGTCTGGATGTAAAGGCTTTCTGTCCTGGAGACGGGGCGCGTTTGAGACCCCGGCTCTGCGGGCACCCCAGGACCAGGGAATGCTGCTGCTCTGTGAGCAGGGGCTGAAAGGATGAGGGCTAGCCTTGGGCCGACGAGAGCCGGTTTCTGTTCTGATTTTGTGGCCCTCTCATCAGTCCTGTTCACCTAACTGGGCACATGACTGAGGACCACTGTGGCGATGAAGCAAGACAGCAGAATGCTCTGTGGACGTGAGGCAGACGTGAGGCGGACGTGAGGCGTCCTGGTCCCCTTCATCGTCCTTGCTCTGGTAGCTCCCCTCCTCCCCAAACCAGCGACAATACAACCCTCCAGCACACCTGCCACCTGAGGAAGTTATACCTTTTCCAAACCAAGGCAGTGGGCACAGACGGTCGCATTATAACCCTCTACTGCTCACTGCTCTGTTCCCATGGCGACCCCCTCAGAACACACCTGGTAAATCATCTTCATCCTCGCTGAAAACATTTGGGTTGAAGACAGGTAAATTAACATAGTCCATGGAAATCTTCCGAACCTCTGGGAGATAGATGGTCATCTGCCGCGGCTGGAGATGCAGGAGGCTGGTTTTGTAGATTACTGGGGGCGGGGCGGGGAGAGGAGGAAAGCACGGTTAACAGAGACGCGCACCAGGAAAGCGGGTCTTTGTCTCCCTCCCGCACGCCACTGGCCACCCCAGCCGTGCTTTGGATTCCCTGACAGTAACTTCTCCATCCAGCCCAGTCACTCTGCCAAGCAGTCTGTCTACGGAACCACACATTTCAAATGTCAAAAACCTAGACTTAAATGCTTTTCTGGAATGAGCTGGGGTAGGATAAATATATTTTTTAAAAGCTTCATTTGTGATCAGAATTCTAATTTAATAAGACTAGTTGTGATAAGTGGAGTGCCAAGCTCAGGGGGATCTTGGGCAACCCAGGTGACAGGGGCGACACGGGTCAGGTCGGGATAAAATCCTGCCCTTACTCAGAACTGGATTCTCATCTCCCTTTCAACTTCAACTTCATGATCGGGACAGAGATTGAGGGAACTTCCACACCGTTTCTTTACATGCTAAGATTTTATTCGATCAACAGGGACATTTAAGACACTGCCTGGCTGGCAACTCAAATATTTAGAGGAGACGAAACTGGTTAAAAATCATGAATTTAGGTTTCACGGTAGGCTAAAGCCAGGATCAACTTTCTTTTATGTTTAATGCTCTTTCCTGTGAGGTAAGTTCTTGAATTACAACTGTGATTCTCACTTTCTGTCAGGCCCAGCTGTCTCCACAGCTGTCTCCACTGGCACCCGGTGGCTGACCGGCTGGCCCTCCCGCAGCCCAGCAGGCCCTCGCTGATGAAAGGCCTCTGGAAGGCTGATGCCTTCTGGGCTGCTGTGGGCTAGGACGACTTTTCCAGTAAGACACAGGCCTTATTCGTGTGTTCGTCTCTCTTGCCCACAAAAGAGAATATGAATTTTGGCTTAAAAATTCTGGACAGTTCTCTTCAGCTTAAAAATTAATGCATTAAAGAGCTATTCTTTATTGTTCAGATTGATAAAAGAAATAAAAATTTAAAATCTCAGGAAGTATTAAAAAAATAACAGCTGCTTCCAAAGGGAAAATAATTAGGTGGTCAGAGATAAAAAGGACAGAGAGTTTTACTGAACACCGCTTCAAATCTTTTGAATTTGGAATTTATTCTATATTTTTTAAATTGAGAAAGCAAAAAACCAAAAATAAAATTTCATGGGCCAGATAATTCTAAATGAAGGAAACAAATTATCCAATATAAAATATATCCAACAGTACTCACGTCTTAAATCCATTAGCGTGCCAAAGATTATTTAATAGGGTGCCACATGTAACTTAACACATCTTCCAGAATCCAAGAGATAGAATCAAGTGGAAAATTTGCTTAGCTTGACAAATGAATAGTAATAGCTAAAATGCTCTTTTTAAAACACGGTATGTGGTTAGGACAGTGGTTTCACTGCAGCCCGACAGAAAACTTCTATCCTGGGTCCCTGAATTCCTCACACTGGAGCGCCAGGCACCGTGAAGGCACTGACAGGGTCTCCCGCCTCAAGGTCCTTGTTGACGTCTGTGTGGATCTAGTCAACATCCAGAAGGAAGAGGTGCACTAAGACGCCATTCTTCTTTTCGGCGTGTCCGGTAGGCAGGTGGCTCTGTTCTCAGCTCACGGCTGGGGGCAAGAGGACACTCACACCGTGGTGACCAGAATCCCCGTGTGCACCAGCGGGGCACGGCTGCATGACTGAAGAACACGCTTTCGTGGTCATCAGAGCCTTTCCAGGTTGTTGAACACATTAGAAGAGATTTCTTGGCATTATGTGCAGGAACAGCCTATTGTTATTTCCTAAGTCAGTTTTATATTTTACTTTTATTCCTCCTTTTCTTTGAGCTGAGAAACCTCAAAGAATCCGATGCAGCACAGTTTAGTAAGTCTCTTAAGATGCATACATGGATGGCATAGGTCTTTTTAACACCTGCTTTGCAAAAATTATTTAATTGAAAGGATTTAACTGTGTCTGAAACAATGCCAATAGGCAAATTCAGAATTTTTCAAAAACCATTTTTAGTAGGTTATGCAGAGCCATTCAAGATGGGACAGGCAAGCCTGGCCTTCCAGAGAGCGCCATGCGCGCCAAACGAGGAGGCAACTGAGCAAGGCTGGGGGGACAGACAGCATGTGTCCGCAGCCCGCTCAGCGATGTGCCGATTGGCATGAGGCTGCTTTGAAAAGGACCTTCGGTCATTTCATTCCTTCACTGTCCCCAAGTAAACAGGACATGTTAGTACTACTCATTCAAGCAAGAGCACAGGAAGAACGCAAATGCCGGGTTCTAGCCCAGCTTTTACTCCCTTGGTTTTGTTTTCCTCAGTGTCTCAAACTTCTCACGGAGAAGGTATTTACCGGCGACTTCTAGGTAAAATCTATAAGGATTTACTGCACAGAACGTACTGTCAGCTTCTTACAGTCTTTAACGCCTTCTGAACCTCAACTTTCTTCTGACTCAAGAACCTAAAGATACTGGTACCAAAACCTGCCCACAGAGAAAGCCCAGAAATCACGATAACCAGAAACCTATCAAATCTCTGTTAGAGACTACAGCTGGTTCTGTCTTTTCATAAGTCAGGACTTACATAAAGAAACAAAAGCACGGCTGGCAAAAAACCAACCTAATAATAATTCTAATTTTTGCAAAATCACAGTGGGTACAGTCAAACTTCGGAGGTGAATAAAGTACATGCTAATCATTTGGTGCGCCAAGAGCTCATCTGAATTGTCTTTTTAGTCTCAGTTCTAACTGGGAGAGCGGGAAGAAAAGAGGACATGGTTTTTACCTGCACCGAGGTTGGTTGGCAGGAAAGCAGCCAAGCCCACAATCTTAAACTTGGTTCCCCAGATATTAGACGTGACCTGAGCAAGATAGTTGTGCTGTAGGGGGAAAGAAAGAGAAAAAAAAAAAAAATCACACTCTATTTTTGTATTTTCTATCGATCACTTAGGAACTGAGAATGTTAACATTTTGCTTAAAAAGTCACAGGTGGGCATTGCTGGAAATACTCATTCTCTCTTTTAAGACCAGAATGAGAACATGTCAGGGACGTGGTGAGTGGTGGCTCACTGAGCTGAGATTCGAGGTGGGGAGTGAGGAGATGTGGCCCAGTGTGTCCACACGTGAGCAGGTTAAAAAGGCCACAAAGGTGCTCTGGAAACATTTTTCTTCACCTTTCCTTTCCCTCCAGTCACTGAACTAGAGACGGTTTGCCTAGCTCTAAGTCCACTTTTATCCTCGATATTTCTCCTAGAAATACCAGTTGCACTGAGACCAATATGTCCACAAACCACCCATTATCTGTTCCCTCATTCAACTAAAAAAGTTTTAAAAAATTATCAGTATGCTTAAGCCATGTGTGTATATGTGTGTGAAGAGCAATAATAAAGATGAACAAAATACAGCTCCTCAAAGGGCTTATAACCCAGTGGAGGATATAGGCTTACAATTATTTGCAGACAAGAAAGACACTGAGAAATGTTATAAGGGGGTTACAAACAAGATGCTTTGGGATTGCTGTGCCTGAGCCAGGGAAGGAAGCCTTCGTGATGGTTCTATGTGGAAGCATGCCGGCAGAAGCAGGAAGAGGAGACAGACGGGGAGCCAGGGGACCCTGGTGACCCAGGCACAGCGAAGGCACAGACGCAGAAGGCGGCCAGTCAACAGTGAGGCTGTGGCACCTGGAGGGCATCAGGGGAACCAGGATGCAGAGACAGGCAGCGCCAGATGGTGGGGCCACCAGCAGGGACTGGCTTCTGTGGACACCAAGAGTCACTGAAGGGTCAGAAGTGGCTTGAGGGAGCAGAGGGGAGAAGTGTGGCTAGGTCTCAACCAGAGCTGTGAAAAGACTCATGTGGCAACAGGGGGGTGTCTGAGGTGGGAAGGAGGTCCTGGGGGAGGTACTGGGGCCTGTCTGAGGGCAGGGGTGGTGAGGAAGGCCAACAGGGCTCTGGTTCTCTATGCCCCGTGTCTAGAACGGCAGTGACAGGCATGGAGACTGGCGAGTGCAGGTGTGCCGAGTGCCTGTGCCGAGTGCCTGTGCCGAGGGCTCAGCCCCCATGAGGCACACACACTGAGGAGGCAGGAAGGGCAGGGGAGCATCAGGCACACGGGGCCTCCCCAGAGCCCAGGTGCTACCTGAGTGATGTCTTCAAAGGGAAACTCTCTCCGCGTCAGGCTGGGTGAGCCAATGGAGGGCTTGCGCATCGGCAACCGAGGAGACCTGGACATCTCCTGAGCAGCCCGGGACAGCTTGGGAGACTTCCGGGCCTCGATGTTGATCCTGCGGAGACAAGGCCAGGAGGGTCAGGCCCCACAGGTGGGTCAGGCGCCCACTGCCGCAGCCCCCTCCTCTGCGCTCTGGCGGCCACCGTGGGTGCCGTGTTCCCAGGGGCCAGGTCCCTTTATCCAAGCCTCCCCCGCCTGCTTTTGCCTCGTGAATATGAAGAACAGAATTGCATATCGAGTAATATATGTTTGAAAATATGGTGACATTAGGGGCGCCTGGGTGGCTCAGTCGGTTAAGCGGCTGCCTTCGGCTCGGGTCATGATCTCAGGGTGCTGGGATCGAGCCCCGCATGGGGCTCCCTGCTCGGCAGGGCATCTGCTCCTCCCTCTCCTCCCTGCTTGTGCTCTCTCTCATTGTCTCTCTCTCTCAAATAAATAAATCTTAAAATTTCCAGTGAGATTAGACCAAGCAATTCATTTGTAAGGAACCTCACAGAATTAAATGTGGTTGATTTTCTACTAATAATTAAGTTTAGAAACGTCCACCTGTCTTCTGTATGTGGGAAACTAGCAGGTGAGAAGTGCTGTCTTTCACCTTAAGGCCACAACGATTTTATCATTCCCACCACAATGTTGGGTTTCGACAGACTTATGCAGCCTTTCATCAGCTGTCGTATTTAAATCAAATCTGTGGGTCTACAGTTTTCCTGCTGCCTCTTGATCCTACATTCTATCTCCGGTCTTCAGTTCTTCTGTTGATAACACGGAGACACGTGTGAATGCCAGCCTGCCCCACAGAGAGAGCTACAAAAACGAGTATGTTAGAGTCAGCAGCAGTCAATGAGGAAAAAGCACCGAGCCTCATGTATCCTGCTTGAGAGCTTGATACGAGAGGAGGGCACCCAAAGTTTGGGGGGACGTGGGCACTGAGCTGGGGAAAATCCTGTATGAGGACAATCAGTCCGGCTGCGGCATGCGGGACGATTCGACACGGCCAAAGACAGAAGGAACGAGGACCAGCGCCAGAGACCGCACCATCCTGGAACTTTAAAAGGACATTTACGAGTAAAGGATCTGGTTGCTTATATGTTCAGTGTTCTCCCTTACTTAATGGGAAAAGCTGAAACACTGTAGAAGTGTAGGAAAGTTCATAATTTTATTTCTAATTTTAACACGCTTAGAATAAAGATGAAAAAGAATCAATCAAGTTGCTTGAGTGACCACGGGCGGGAACAGAAGCCTCAGGCTACCGGCGGGAACTCAGAACAGTAGGGCGCCCTGGAATACTGGCTGGCAGTTCCTAATAAAGTTACATGTGTGCCAGGACCCTGGCAACTCCCCTCCCAAGTGTACACCCGAGACAGATGAGTGCATGTGTCCCCAGAAAGTCTTGTGTAAGAATGTCTACGATGGTTTGATTTATAATAGCCCCAAACTGGAAACTCCGGAAGATCAATCAACTGGTGAAAGGGACAAACAAACAGTATTATATCCATTACAATGGGTACCACAGAGCACAAAAGAAAAACCACTGACACACAGGACACGAGTGAATCTGTCATTATGTTGAGCAAAAAAAGTCAAACAAAAAAGGAGTATATACTGTTGATGCCATTTATATGAATTCAAGAACAAGCCAAACTCATCTGTGCTGCCAAGTTAGAACAGTGATTACTCTGGGGAGTAGGTATCAAATGGGAAGGGACACGAGGAACTTTGCGGGATGATGGAAATGTTACCTTCCAATGGTACCCACCGGGTGGTAAATATTCTGCTTTATCAAGTGCACAGGAAATTACGTCTTTGGGATCTGGGCAGCTACGTATCCGTACATAAATTATATCTTAATTTTACACAGCATCACAGAATTTTAGAGCTAAAGAAAGCTTCGTGAGGACCTGGCCCACCCTTTCCCTTCTACAGATAAGGACACTAGCATCTGGGTCAGGGGTTCATTCAAGGTTATACCCCAAGGTCATACAGCCTTCAGGAGAGGAGCCAGGAGCAGAGGGGGCTCTTATCTAGGACACAACAGGCCCTTCTACCTACTCTTAGCTTTTGGCCACTCTTTAGGACAAACCTTTGGCACGTGAAATTTTTTTAGTTTACGATTTACAATTTAGTTTCCAATTACAGCATTGTAAGTATTTAATTGGGCATTCCGTTCAACGCAGTACATTATTACACTTTCTGTAAAACCTTCTACTTACTTTTCTAGAACTGGAAGAACAAACAAGTGAGCCAGGGAGCTACGGCCACCCACCAACAGTCCTGACCCTGAGGAGTTCTGAGGGCTTAGCAAACTTCCTGTGGATGGATTTTTCTACCCAAAGGAGAGAAGGAAGGGAAGCTGTCACTATCGCTGGCAGGCCTTCCCGATGAAAGGCAGGGCTGCCCTCTTGTGGGGGCTCTTCCGGTGTCTGCTGCAATGGGATTCCGCTGCAGACACAACACAAACATCCCCAGAGGCCCCAACAAGGGGGACCAGCCCTGGGGAGCGAGCTTACCTTGGGAGTTTGGGTGACTTGCTAGCTCGGGAGATTTTGGGGGACTTCTTTGCAGCCCAGTCGTCACTCAGTTCCACGTCGCTGGAGTCCGAGCAGTTGCAGCTGTCCAGCATGGCGGAGAGCAGGCCGTTTCCGTAGATTTCATCTGCTGAGACACAACCAGCAGGTGCCGGAAAGTGCTATCGGTTAGACCCTAATGAGGACCATCAGCACCGGAAGCTACCAGACAGACCGACTCAATAGGCCAGCATTTTAAGTTCAGGGGTTGAAAGAAAAAGGACCAGAGTATGGTTTCCCTTTTACATTTTTCTGCCGTAACATTTTCTAAGCAAAAGGAGGCAGTAACTTCTACTGTTATCAAAGTGGGCCTGGAATTTCAGTGTGTCTGGAATGTACAAAATAGTCCAACCGTGTTCACTGTGCCAAAAGCAGGAACCTCCCAGCACAAGAAGCACCCGTCTGGGTTCATATGGGTTTGCAGGCAACTGGGGGACCCAGGCCGAGCAACGGGCTTGCTGACTCATGGACCCCTCCCCCCGCCCCCCAACCCCAAGATCCTGCTTCTGACCTGGGGCCTGCCGAGGCCCCTGCTGGTTCCAGACCTGCCCTGGACTAGCAACCTGACGGGGTCGGGGCCATTGCAGGGACTCCCAGACGTTTACACGGGCCTGCTTCGAGCGGTGGCTGGGAGGCAGGCCTGTGCAGCTGGCCTGTCCCTGGCCTCTGCGGGGGTGCCCAAGCAGAAGCCACTGGAGCGTCACCGCTGGTCACAGGCAGAGGACCATGCGCACCGAGGTTGGGCCATTGCGAAACTGCACTGTAGAGGAAGGTCGAGTCTGACCCCTTCCTCAAAATTCCTTCTCCTTTGTTGCCTTCCTCCCACCCCTCACATCCTTCACTCCCCAAACCTGCTCTGCCCTCACTGTGGGCAGTCCATCTTCCAAATCACTTTGTTTATTTAGCTGATGAAAGCCTCATTCCCTCAAGGCTCCAAGAACTTCTCCAAGTTATAAAAAAGCTGAACTGTTCAACTGCAGTGAAACCATTTATGGAATTTGAGTGGCTTTATCATTCAAAAGGGCAGTTTACATGTGAAAGGACTTTGCTAAGGTAAACTCATCTCTAGTGTTTCTGAAACATGGAGGGGACATCTGTGATCAGGACCTGTTTGAGGGCCCTGGAGGCCGAGAGCAGTTCGCCACGCCCCCTGGAAGCTGGCGGGCTGAGGCCCACACCACACTCTTTTCTTTTTTTTTTTCATTTTTATTTTTTTTATTATTTGCCCCAGGCGTACAGGTCTGTGAAGCATCAGGCTTACACCTTTCACAGCACTCACCAAAGCACAAACCCTCCCCAATGTCCATAACCCAGCCACCCTATCCCTGCCCTCCCACCCCCCAGTAACCCTCAGTTTGTTTCATGAGATTAAGAGCCTCTTATGGTTTGTCTCCTTCTCCATCCCATCTTGTTTCATTATTTTTCCCTCCCTACCCCCCACGACCCCCCACCCT
>LNAC01000025.1:5120872-5133563 GCA_002007465.1 Ailurus styani
ATTTGTATTTCCCTGATGCCCAGTGATGTTGAGCACTTTCTCATGTATCTGTTGGCCATTTGGATGTCTTCTTTGGAGAAATGTCTATTCATGTCTTCTGCCCATTTCTTGACTGGGTTATTTGTTTTATGGGTGTTGAGTTTGAGAAGCTCTTTATAGATTTTGGACACAAGCCCTTTATCTGATATGTCATTTGCAAATATCTTCTCCCATTTTGTCGGTTGTCTTTTGGTTTTGTTGGCTGTTTCCTTTGCTGTGCAAAAGCTTTCAATCCTGATGAAGTCCCAATAGTTCATTTTTGCCTTTGCTTCCCTCGCCTTTGGTGATGTTCCTAAGAAGAAGTTGCTGCAGTTGAGGTCGAAGAGGTTGCTGCCTGTGTTGTCCTCAAGGATTTTGATGGATTCCTTTTTCACGTTGAGGTCTTTTATCCATTTTGAGTCTATTTTTGTGTGTGGTGTAAGGAAATGATCCAGTTTCATTTTTCCCACATCACACTCTTCTTAAATGACTTAACTGAGGAGTCACTCAGTGCGAGGACACTTGGCCACGAGTCACGCATTTGGGTGGCTATAACACAATGCCACAGACTGGGTGGCTCATGAACAACAGAAATTTCTGTCTCAGTTCTGGAGGCTGGAGTCCGAGATCAGGGCGCCGGTGTGATCAGGTTCTGGTGAGGACTCTCTTCTTGGCTCGCAGTCAGCCACCCTCTCGCTCTGTGCTCACAGGCCCTTGCCTTAGCGTGTGCATGGGGAGACACAGAGCCCTCCCTCTTTTCTTGCAAGGCCACCAATACTACTGGGTTACGACTCTACCCTGACAGCCTCATTTCACCTGAATCGCCCCCTAAAAGCCCGATCTCCAAATACAGTAACACGGGAAGTAAGGGCTTCAACAGGTGAATTTCTGGGGGACACAATTCCACCCACAATAAGCTCTGACTAAAGATTCCTTTTAAAAATTGGTGGATTTTTATGGGAAAAACTATGCTCTCATGTATGCTCTCACTTATAAAAACACATACTGGTCCTTCTGAGGCGTGTGTGCATTCAGTTGCCTGGGGAACACTGAGAGCAGTGGGCCCCGAGCTCTGCAGCCTGACTGCCAGCCCAGCAGCAGCAGGTGCGGACACGGCCTAGCCCCAGACCCGCAGAAAGAGGCTAAAGGGCAGGTGTGGAACCTGTGTTTAGATAAATTCCCCAGGTGGTGCGGGCAGGTGGCCTGGGGACCGCCTTGCGAGAAGAGGTAATCTGCTCTCGAGAAGCTGCCGGACTCCCGCAGTCCTCGCGCCTCCTGCTCGGAGCCAGCGGACGTGCCGTTCGCCTGGCAGTTACTCGTGTTCCGCCTCGAGGCGCAGCTTCTGTGTTTTTCTTGAGGTACTCTTGATGCTCTTACTGAACTTCTCGAGTGTTGTCTTGTTACCCAAAAGAGGTTTCTGAGCCTCCTGAAAGCAGAGACTCCGAGCATCGCCCCACGACCCCAGGAGACCCAACGACCATGGACAGGGGAGTGCAGAACACGTACTGCGGGCCTGCTCTGCTTTGTAAGTTCGATTCTTTTAATTACAAACACAAGACACCTTATTCCCCAGAGGACTGCCAGCAGCTGAGTCCATCTGCGTTTGCTCTGAGCTGGACGTGAACCGTAAGGAGGGGCAGGCGCTGGGACGGGGCCAGGCTCCCAGCGCGGGGTCTGGGAGGTCACAGCCTCAGCGTCCCGCCGCTCCCCCGCCTGCGTCTCCTGTCCTATTCCCAGTGGGGAGTTTATGCACGGGGGGGCAGGAGCAAGCTCTTCATGTCCGTTCCCTCCAACGTGCGATCTCAGGAGAGGTTTTACAAACTCGCACATGTGGCGGGAGCCTCGGACACAATGACCTCCCTCCGTGAGATGACAGGGACGACGAGGACGCACACCGTCCGCGCCCCACCCCCTCCGGGCGTCACTGGGCACCTCGGGCTCCTGTCCCCTCCCCTCCGAGGTCAGCGCCTACTGCTCTCCTGTTCTCCTTCTCAATCTTCTCTCTCCCTCCGTCCTGCCCACCTCCCTGCCAGCCTCCAGCTCTTCTCACTTCCTCTGCTTTTGGTACTAGTTCTTTGCATGACTCAAAAGACAAACAAATGGACTAATATCCAATTTGTTAAAGTACAGTCTTACTGCTTTCAATTTTAAACCGTGACACTGACAGCAGAATGCGCCACAGAGGCTGAACCAATACCGGAGACCGGACGGAGGTGGGGGACTGCAGAAAGTACCAGAGTGAGTGAGCATGTCACCGCGCCTTCAGGGCCACAAGGGGCCGAGGCCAGTCCAAGGGCAGGAGAGAAAGTAGGAGCAGGGGAGCGGAGAGCAGTCGGCACCCATGAAACAAACCCCTTTCCAGGCCAGGCGCTCGCCAGGCCCTGGGGTAGAGACAGAGAGAGGACTCAGTGCCCAGCCCCCCAGCCCCGTCCAGGCCCTCAGGACTCAGGGGGGCAGACAGAGCCTGGCCCAACAAGCCCCATGGGCCCCGCGGGCCCCAGCAGCCCGAATGACAGGCGGGCGGCACAGGAGGCAGTGTTTCTCGCCCCGCCGCAGGGGCTGAGCAGGACTTCACAGGGGGCAGCAGCCTGCAGGAGCCAGCGGACGAGGCTGGCAGGGGCATGTGGCCTCCGCAGTCCCTGGCTGAGGACACTGAGCAAGCACCCACGGCACAAAGACAAACAGCCAAGTCCCTTTGCTCTGGAGGCTCCCGGTCTAGGATGGCAGAGACAGGCGTGCAGCGAGCACCGTGAGGCCACCAAGTGAGTAACGAAGATGGGTATAGGAGAGAGTTCTTAGAAGGGTAGAGTGAGTCATCATGCCAAAATCTTTATGGATGAGCAAGGAATTTTCTTTGGTAATCAGCTAAAAAGCAGCTCACGGTGGATTAGTGATGAGCAGAAGTAAGATTCTAGCAGGAGGCTGAGGAGTAGGCTGGAGGTCTGAGAGTTTTCATTCTAGCACTCGCTCTGGGAAGGCAGAGATGCACCTCATTGTTACTTTCAGCTGGTCTCAATAGTACATTAAGGCCCTTGATAAGACCTGACATGTAACTAAAAGAGGAATCTACTGTTAACCAGAAAGCCCGGGGCCAGCTTCCCCCTGACAGAGACCCGACATTTCCTCTATCCACGGCCCAGCCACACGAAGCCTTGCGGAATGCTGTTAAAAACCCATCAGAAAGGACATTTAAAGAATCATTAACTTTGATACAATTTTGGAAATGGGGCAGCAAGGGTTGCAAGGGTTGTCAGGAAAACTATTCCTCAACCGCCCCCGAGAGGGAGGTCCTAGTCTCTGGCGTGGAGCCCACCTGATTTGCCATCTGTCCGGGGGTCCATGATGACGAACTCCGGCCGCAGCTTACTGATGCGCCGCCCCTTGAGGATGGGGACCAGCCCGCCCAGGTACTCCAGGTAGAGGGTGTAGCATGGGCCGCCCACCTCCGGGTCGTCCTCCGTGCGCTTCATGGTGCAGTGCAGACGCTCGTTGCCGGCTGAGGGGTAGCTGACAAAGTCTCGCATGTTGTTGGGATCTGGAATTGGGGGCTAGGAGGTAGGACGTGGAAAGAAGAGTATGGATGTCACTGATTACGCCAACAGAGCACCGGCTGGTAGTTCAGGGAGGGTCAATGATGTGATGTCAGACAGTGATTCTCAACTCTGCATGCACAGAAAAATCTCCTGGGACCTTAAAAAATACCTAAGCTAGGATCCCACCACAAACAATCAAATCGGAATCTCTGGGCAGGGGGGGCATGGGAAAGGGCTGAGCATGCATATTTTCTAAAAACTCCCCATGTGGTTTTAATGTGTAGCCAGGGTTGAGAATCACTGGTACACAACCAAGATGGTAAGCAACTTGAGAAAACATCACAACAGATTCTCAACTCATGTTTTAAGAAAAAAAGTCACCTTGAACAAGTCAAGCTGACACTCAGAAGCAGAGAAAGAATACAAAACAGAGAACACAGGCCAGAATGTAAGGTGCGGAGGCCCCGAGGTTAGGGGGGAACCCGCACGTGAACAGCCCCTGGCAGATCTTTTGCGCACACCACCAAAAACCAGACCAAGTCTCAAGTTACAGTCAATATAAAGGATGAGAGACAGCGAGTGCAGGGTGAGGGGTCACCCCTTCTCGGCACAGCGGCTCCATCCTAAGGACAGGGCCCAATCTGACCACTCCCGGAACGGGCAACGGAACAAGCTGCTCAAACTTCTAGGAACAGGTTTCCCACTTTCCTGAAGCATCTGCCAGGAAGTCAGGATTGAACAAGGCAGAATGGTCATCAGGAATCAACCTCCAATATTGCCTTTGCCACGAGGAATCTCGTGTCGCTCACACAAGGTGAGCCTCTGCTGGAACAGTGGGGCCAGGGACAGACCACACCCGGAAGCAGGCATCAGCCGGAGCCGCTTGTCCAGGAGCAGACACAACTTCTGCACGCCTGCTCTGGGATGCTCGCCCGCCTTCTCGGATCCTGCCCTCCTCGGGCCAGCAGTCTGGACAGGGGGCAGCCAGCAGGGGGCAGGGTGGAGAGGCTTTACCTTGATGGTGGGGATGAAAGCGGTGGAGAGGTAGGAGCAGAGGCGGGGGGGCAGGGTCAGCTTGCTGACGTCCTTGTCCTCCCGCAGGGTGCTGGCGATGGCCTGCTGGCACAGCAGCTGCAGACTGGACACGCGGTGCTCCACGCGCACCACATACAGGGCTGGTCCCGAAGCCATCAGCAGCCGCGAGTCCCGGTGTCCCCAGCAGATGGAGACGATGGGGCGCTGCCAGGAAGTGAGGAAGGTGACACTTAGGCTCTGCTCTTGTGGTAGAGCACAGAAGACCATGCACGTGTGTGTCAAGCAAAATAAAGTGACCTAATAGTTTCCAAGAATATTGGTTTTAAAAAGTACAACACGCACATGAAATATATCACAGAAATTCAGTATTTTCCCTGGAAAATTGTCAGGTCCCCAGGCCAGAATGCAAAGCACTGCAACAGTTTTGTGAAGTTCTTTCATGTGTATTATCTCATTTGATTTGGTGCCATAAAACCTACTTAGCTCTGTATAATGATGTCTCTACTGGAAGATGCTCGTAGCCCGGGGTACAGTAGCCCACACTCCTTACTGAACTCTGGTTATCTGGATCCCTGAGAGAGCAGCAGTTGTTCCCATGGCTTAGGGAGATGGTGCGGAGGTAGACCAGATGGCCCTTCCCTCTGGTCCTAACAAGGAGCATTTAAGAGTAAAATCAACACTGGTCTGGAGTCACATGCTGTGTGACCTAGGGACCACTCTACAACCCCAGGACGTCTCCCATGTTCTCAGGAGTAAAATGGGAGCTGAGAGGATTAAAGGACAGGGAAGATGTCAAAGGTACTTCTGAGACCTATCACAGGCTCTAGCCCGCAGACCCTGAATCACGGTTCTTCTTAGCCACCCTTGAGCTATGGGCCAGAGAAGAAAGCAGAAGCTCTCCAGGAAGAGGACAGGGGGAGGACACGGAGCTCCTGTCGTGATTGCTCCAGGGGGCTGTGGCCACCCCTGCTTTGAAAAGGCAGGCTAAATCCAAATACGCAAGTCAGAAACTCGTTGCCCTGACAAAACCCCAAGGCTCAGGGGTGCCAGCTAAGGGAGCTCCACAGAGGAAGAAAGGAGCGGGCAGAGGGCCGTGACAGGGAAGCCGCGGGAGAACTGGCTCATTCCTGTCCAGCCGGATGGGGCTCTAATTTAGTGAGGTGTTGAGGGGCTGCAACGATCAGAAGTGGGGTGTCAGATCTATTATAGGAGTGACAGGAGCACAATTTTCACAGCACTTCGGCGACAAACATCAAGATAAAAGGAACAGATGAAGACACTTGCTTAAAATAGCCTCCAGGGTCAGCTAATCCTGGTTTCAACTTCAGAACAGAATGCAAGGCTGAAGATACTCCACCTTCTCCTTCCCTCTCTGTGAGCCCAGGCAGTGCGGGTTGGGACCCCGGCCGCGACCCTCTGGAGGAGGAGCACGCAGCCCAGAACTCACGCGTGCGGGCCTCCAGAGGGGCTTCCGTACGAGGGGCCCGCACGTGGGGCAGAGCCCACAGAGTAGGCTGTACTCACTGCTGGAGACGAGGCAGATGACACCCACACACAACACACAGAACAGTCCTTTGCTATCGTCAACCCCTGGAAGTGCAGGTTATATATTTATCCTCCTGTCCCCTCGGTCGGTCTGCTTTTCATAGCAGTTAAAAAGTTTGGGGAGGATCTTCCATAAAGCTGTCATTATGATAAGTACGTATCTCATCTCTTTGTACAAAGAAACTTAAACCACTTACACAGACTTTCAAAGTGGATGAAAATTCTCTTCCAGCTTCCCAAGCACACAGAGCAGCCACTGAACCCTCTCAGTTCTGCCGCAGCGGTCTCACTATTCTCAGGGACCTCACCAGGAGCCCAGGAACCTGACGCTCAGAGAGGCCAAGTTACAGCAAATACCTGGGAAGCCACACTTCTCGCCCACTTCCCTGCAAACCCCACTGCTTGTGCTCCTTCCACAGCTGCGCCCTCCTCTCTTGTCCGTACACCACATGATTGCCTGAAGGATGCAGAATGTCCCAGGAACAAAGTGAACTGTCAGTCACAAAAAAAGTAAGAGGCCCAAATTGTCCTCCTGGTCTATCGGTCAAGGCACTTTTACTCAGAAACAAACCGGACAACGTGTCTGCAGAAAAGACAGACAGGAGGAGAAATAGGCTGCATCAATAGCAAATGGACAATGACCAGAATGACTCGTTACGGCAGAAAAGGAGCTACAGGCCACGTGGGCCCCAAAGTGGTGATAAATTAGCCAGAAGTACTGTTAGGTGCACGAGACAGAGAGAGGACAGGCCCATCTAGAAGGTGAGGAAGGACTGTGCTCCTGCTCAGCACATGGCATCCACGAGGAATCAGACCTCTCCGCAAGGAAGGCCAAAAAGGCCGGGAAGGGTGAAAACCAGAACCCAGAACCCGAGGGCGGAGGTACGTGGCGGCAGGACGTGACACCTGCAGGGGCTCACGGGGCGAATTGTTATCCAGAGCAAGGTGACCGGGAAGTACCGAGAATACTCCATGGGGATTTATAGCACAGTGTCTGCGGTGAGCATCACTTATTTGTCGCGTCCGTGATAGTCTGTTTCAGTAAAGGGGGGAACACATGCTCACCTAAGTTATTTTTACAGCATATGCTCCACATAAGACGATAGAGTAGCAAAATAAATACTGGTACCTTTCTATACTAAATTTAAAGGCTATATGAGAAAAACAAAGAAGTTACAGAGAGTGAGAGCTGATCCTCTGGTCTGAAGGTTCTGAGGTCTGTCTCCCTGATGGGAAACTGATTGCTGTAATTCCCACCGAGGGGAGGAGGGCGGTGGTGGGGCTGGGACCTCAGGGTACCTTTAAGTCCTGTAAGCCTGTAGAAAGGCTATACTATGTATTTCAAACTTAAGAGACTGTACCTGAAATGTTTTCCCAACAAAAAAGAAATGGTAATTATGTGTTGTGATGGAGGCGTTAGTGAACCTTATGATGCAATCCTGCTGCAATACATAAATGTATCAAATCCACATTTGTATACTTGACATTTACACAACCTTCATGTCAACTCAGCAGAGCTGGAAATAAACAAGAAACCACACAGGAAATCCTTTTATACCTTTCTAAATACTTTTATACTGTTTTTATATGTCATCTTATTTTTTTAAAGTCTCATTTCCTTTTGGTGCTGAGTTTCCTGTGCTGTCTATGGGTACTTCAGCCTACAAAGCCTTTCCTACAAACGTCCTGTTGTTTTGAAACAAGCAGACTCAAAGCAGAGGTAAGCACACATGCCCGCAGACACGGGGTGTGGGGTGTCTCGAGTCTGCTGCCTCCTAATCCGTGATTTCTGCCCTCCGTCCCTTAGGATCTGCGGTGCTGGCAGAGCACGAAGCCACGGTCTGCCGGCCCACAGCCCTCGCCCACAGAGCGCCATCCTCCGTAAGAACTGCCCACCTGCCAGGACTCGCTACAGCAGAGGAGAAACGTACCGAATGCTTAATTCCAGTAAACCTAGAACGGAGAAGCATGCACACTAACGCAGCTCCCACAGATTAATGCTTTTGTTTGAACAGCTGCTGTCTGCTGGGGAAAAACTCGGCTGTAAATCTGTGGACTTACTCTTTTTCTCAAATCACACAAAATGACTATTTTTAGACCCGATGGCTAGAACTGTGAAGTTGGTAACATTCAAATCTTAATTTGCGTAGGGAAGTTCACATACTTTGCATGTCTAAATCCAAGGGAAAAGGACATGAAAATGAGCTACATTTCACGGAGCATTAGTGTGAAAGAGATCTAGTGCTTTGCTGAGTTTGATGGAAAAAGGAGAGGCATTACTCAGGTGGAGAGAGATGCTATTTGTACGGAGGTCTGGCGAGTGGTTGTCCCTCCTCCAGGACCTCCCCGTCTCGCCGTCTGATGCAGAGCCACATGAGGGAGGCAGGGAAGGCTGCTCCCCTGACTGCCTCGGCTACAGCGCATGGATCGTACGAGCAGGTGGCCGGTTCCAGCCCCCCTGGCTCGTGGAGACACGCCACATCCCTCCCACCGTCCCCTCCTGCTGCTGTACAGTACACACCACACAGCCATCCAGTCAGTAACTGTCTGATAAATGTACACGCTGGGGAAGATACACCCTAAGTGCTGGGGCCCGATACTGAATAGAAGTTCCCTGCCTCACGGAGCGGACGCCCTGAGGCAGGCCAGGGAGAGAGATGCATATCTTAGTCCCTCCAACGGGGCCTACCTGCTCCTGTCAGGTGGTGAGGAAGGGCAGGATAAGGGGCCTGAGAAAGAGTGAGGGGGTCGTTTCGGACAGAGGGGAGCAGAGAAGGCTGCTCCAACAAGGTAGTTTCAGCAGAGGCCTGACCGAGATGGGGGAGTTTATTTATTTTGAAACACTCAAAGTTTCCTTGCCATATTGCTATTTTTGTATCTGCAGCGAGTTGCATGGAATCCTCTAAAAATTTAAGAGGAACATAAAACAGGATGTTCTTTCCATATTAAAGATAAGCTGCTCAAGCGAGATAAAAGACAACAGACAAGAAAAGGGTCAAAGCCAGCTGTCCCAGGAGAGGGACCACGAGGCTGTCTGAACCCCGTTTCTGGCTGACGAGGGCCCCAGGCTGAGGACTGGGGACGCGGCCCACTAAAGCATCTGATCCTCGGGGTGTCAGGGGGCCTCCTGGCCTCCCAGTTGCTGCAGCTCTGCCCCTCCTTTCTGCAGCTCCCCTAAGAAGGTGGATGAAATCTGTCTTAGAGGAAATGTACCTCAAACGTCTCCTATTTGAAGAGGATGTCTAACGTTGGTACCAGCGTGTACAAAGGAGGAAAGCCTTCCAGAACAGTTCACTTTTAAATAGACCAAGTTCGGTGAGTGGTCACCATCCAACTATGTCGGCGGGAGCCACGGACAGTTCTGAATGTTAAGCTCTCATGATTTGGCCATGACGGTGCAGTAGTAAAAGCTAGCTCAGTATCCAGGCACCCACATCTCAGTTTCAAAAGAACACACCATTCTTGCATTCTGAAAGCAGACAAGCTCAGCAAGTACCTTCTCATCTATTTATAGCAAACGGGGGAGAAAGCACTCCTGTGGCAGCTTCGTAAGCATAGGCACAGTGAGGCCTTAGCAGAGGGGAGAGGCGACAGTCGCCTTTGCTGACGGACACTCCTGGAGTACAGAGTCAATGACCATAAATGCAAACCCTCATTTCATTTTCTGTTTCCACACCACCTCTTCCTCTCCCTTCTCTCTTAACTTTTTATCCAGGTATCTTATATTAACAACTGAACCTCACTGAATACAAGTTAACTCCTCCAACATGCCCTTCACGCAAAAAAGATTCATGAAGCTAAAACAAAACCAACCAACCAACCAAAACCCCAGACCCAAATTACTGAAGTCTGTGAAGTCAGTAGGTAATGCTAACTCTAAAAATCCATTGTCTGATTAGCAGATATGCAATTACATATAGCTGGTCACAGAAACAGCTAATGAGGTAAATTACAGAATTTTTGATTACAATAGGTAGAAAGGGAAGGAAAATAAATTGCAGTATATTTCCTTATAAGAGCTTCAGCCACTAGCATTGCTGTTATGAGTAAATCAGGAGAATCAATTTTAAAGCCGAGGCTGCTGCAAGTTTGTGCCCAGCAACGGCTTTGTACGCAATAACCTACAATCTAATTAACTTGGAAATAAATTATCTAATCTAAACTGCGTTTAGTTCTTTCTATAAACAGCCCAATAAATTTCCTAACTTCCTTCCTGCTATAAAAATGTCCCTGCCTTTGGACAACTTGAATAGCATAGCACAGATAACATGTGATTTTAGAATCCTTACAGAAAAAGTTAGGTTGCTGCTACCTATAATTAATGTTGTACTTGATTTTTAATAGCATCATTATTTAACTTTATATTATTGAGGCAATTTTTTCAATGGTTGAAACAGATCCTCAAATGAAAAAAAGAATAATTTATTAAAATGCTGATACACTATATTTTCCCCCAAAGGAAGATCAGCTAAGCTCTCTTCTCATCCCTCAGCCCCAAACAGTTAAAAATTCAAGACCTATGTTAGTTTCACATTATAGTTGATGAAAACGTCTGCAATGGTTGAGGCCACTGAGCTTCTACCATGTTCTAGGCACGATGATGATCAGAGAAATAAAGAAAATGGGGTCTTTGACTTCAAGAAGATAAGACAAGTAGACAGAAAAATACAGTAAGTATGAGAAATGTCAAACATCCCAAAGGGATGCTTCTCTAAGAAGAGGGGTCGTAATCGTTGGCAGATTTACAAAAGGATGTGACTGTGTTGGCATTAAGGATGATGGATTTCCCCACGCTGAGATGGCAGGGAAGGACATTCCCTGTAGAAGGAACAGAATGCCAGCAGAAGGGGTGCCCTGAGTCAGAAAGAATAGTGGGACAACGCTGAATCTATCTGGAGTGTGTTTTAGCACTTCAATTCACAAATATTTTAATAAATGTAGAAGACTTATTAACTTGGAAAGAGTTGGAAATTCCCATCCTCTCCTACTTGTCTTTCAGTTAGACTAGGGACAGAAAGTTAGCATATCTGATTGAGAAGTCACACACCTTAATGGTTCACACTATCAACAGAAAGAATTAAAGAAAGCATATGATGACAAGGGTCACAACTGTCCACCCATCAACCACACCAAGCAAATATTTACTGAGCACCTACTATGTTTCAGGCAATGCACTGGCAGTTTCAGTTCTATAAGATGAAAAAACTCTGGAGATTGATGAAATAATAATGTAATACAGTACATGCTACTGAAATGTACACTTAAATATGATTTAAAATGGTGCATTTTATGTCACGTGTATTTTTCCACAAGTTAAAAAAAGATATATTTAAATAATGAATGTTTGCATCTAATTACAAATTTCCCCAAATCTGGTATCTCTGCCTCTTAGAGCTGAGTAAGGTTAGGATGTAAGTCTCTAATGTGTTATTACCCCTGTCAATCCTCAACTCACTGTCAGACCTGTCTCCACTACACCCCACTGAGAATTTCGTCCTCCATGACAGCTGATCCAGACCAGAAGTGAACTGGTCTAAAGATCTCTGGGAAATAAAAACAAAAGGAAAGGGCTACCTGTGCATGCTTTCCTAAAGATCCTTAAGCTTTTTTACCTACTATTTAATAATAATTTAGTCCAGATGTAAAAGTACATAGTTGGCATAAAAAAAATCAGACCGAATAAATGAAGATTCAGCACACACTTCTTTAAGTTCCTAACTTCTACTTGGGACTGATGATAAACACCAGCTCACTCTGCTTACTCACTGTCCACTCTGTTGAGTGGAGAATGTAATACAGTATTCTAGTTAAAGGCAAAAACTCGTTCCTCCCTTATTTTTTCTGGTTTATACTCCATAATTTAATTAAGGTCAATTAGAGAAATTAGAGATTAAAGTCTGCTGACAATTACAATAAGCATACAATAAGCAATTACAATAAGCATAACCAAGTCTCGGTATTTCACGGAGCCCGGGGAGCATACTAACAGTGAAGGACTGACACACATCCTTACTTGCACAGGCGTGTCCAGAGTGAAGATGTGCTCCCCGCGGACATTGTAGAACTTGACCATGGCACTCTTCAGAAGAGGGCCGTTGGGGAGGTCACCAAGCTGGGTCTGCCGTTCCATACCAGCGACGGCCAGGAGGTCTCCCTGGGTGCACCACTGGGCCACCACCTCTGAAATCACAAAGACGACGGTCAGCATGAAGACATGACCCTCCCTGAACTTTCACTGTGTAGAAAATACAGCTGCTCAGCAAATACAAGGTGGCTCTTCCCCTTTTCCTCACGAAGACAGCAGCTACCCATTTCTCTGAAGACAATACAGACTCCATTTAAACAGGGGTCTATGACCTGGATGGGGAGTGCGGCTCCTCCGAGACAAGATTCTGCCAGGTAAAAGCACATAGGCCAGGGCGCCTGGGTGGCTCAGTGGGTTAAAGCCTCTGCTTTCGGCTCAGGTCATGATCTCAGCGTCCTGGGATCGAGGCCCGCATCGGGCTCTCTGCTCAGCAGGGAGCCTGCTTCCTCCTCTCCCTGTCTCTCTGCCTGCCTCT
>LNAC01000025.1:5133742-5326875 GCA_002007465.1 Ailurus styani
AAAAAAAAAAAAAAAAAAAAAAAGCACATAGGCCAGAGCCGGCATGCTAACTAGTGAACTCTGAAGCCAGCGCGACTGACAGCACGGGTAAGATGACCCAACCTGGGACCGTCCATCCACGGCTCGTGCCCCCGCCCCCAGCGATGACTCCAGAGTTTACAGACGCAGAAAGGAGGTCAAGGGCAAAGTCCGGGTTTATATTCATTTGATTTCTGTGCACTACTGGGCAGATACAGTTCAGATAAAGGACATAGGCCCCGGGGCTCCCCGCCGGCCCGCTTGCTCAGGGGGAGCGACAGCCCTGCGACAGCCCTGCACCGCCCCTCTTGCTAGTTACTCAGTTTAATAAGATTCTTTGAATTTTGCCACTCGGTGGTTTTTCCCAACGGAAAAGTAGGGTGCTGTCCCTGCAGGGCTGGCCCAGACACACAGCCCATTCAGAAACTGCTTGAAGGTGAAAGGCTCTGCCCCCACCTCTGCCCCAGCTAAGCCTGAGCCCACACGTCCCCAGACAGGGCAGTTATCAAGTTCCGGGGCGACAGCAGGGGTCTCCAGAGGCAAGCCGTTATGTATTTTTTACACAGGAACAACTCCATGTCTTGTTCTGCTGATGACATAACCAGAGCATCAAGGGCCGCGGCCCCGTGACACACAGCGTAAGCCAGTCCTGATGTACATTATGGGCACGCGGTCACCGGGGGAAATACGCTTACCTCAGAGAACCCTGACACAAAGACCTCAGGAGTGGGAGTGAGAAACAAACACTGGCGAGTGTTCAGTGTCAACCAGGGGTGCGTGAGTACTTCCTCAGGGCTGAATTCCGAGGGCAGGAGTTTAAAATCCTTATAAATTACTAAAGAATGAAAAAAAAAATCCCATATTTATTCACTTTCTAGATTTTACTAGGATAAAGAAACAAGGATGTAGAAACCTAGATGTGGTCAGGACAGAACCTTTCCTGTCCTAGAAAGTTTTTATAAGCTAGGCCCATCTTACATTAGACTAGAAAATAATCCCAATACCTTTGCCCAATCTTTTAGTAATGATTTTATAATTTCTAAACCTTTAAAAATTTGTTTTAAAATATAATCCAGAAAGATAGGGTGCCTGGGTGGCTCAGTCAGTTAAACGTCTGCCTTCGGCTTGGGTCATGATCCCAGGGTCCTGGGATGGAGCCCCGGGTCAGGCTCCCTGCTCCACGGGGAGCCTGCTACTCCCTCTGCCTGCCACTCCCCCTGCTTGTGCTCTTCCTGTCATATAAATAAATAAGATCTTTAAAAAATATATATATAGGCCAGAAAGAACTAATGCTTTATTTAGTAATCCTTTTTTCACTTTTCCTGAGGTTCTTAACACAGAATCTCTAGGGATATAGGGAGTTCCAAGGCACAGAAGAGGCCCATCCTCCTAAAGGACCCATTTTTTTAAAAAAGAAATTTTTAAGGTAATCTCTATGCCCAACATGGGGCTCAAACTCACAACTCCGAAATTAAGAGTCGCAAGCTCTACTGGCTGAGCCATCCGGGAGCCCCTTTCTTGATGATTTTGAGGTGTTCATGGAATATTGGTCTCTTAAACATTGTACACACACAAAAAGTAATATAGTCCCACTGTTCTACTTTAGCCAGACAGTCTTATGGACTTTTTTTGGTAAAAGCCTGGAGGATCGAAATTTTAGATGTATTAAGCAATGAGAAAATTCACTGCTTCTGTGTTAACAAGCGCTCCTCAGGTGGTATTAGTGCTGGGTCCAAAAGAGGCAGCCAAGTACTAGTGGAGAAAGATCAGTGCTCTTACCAAACACTACATGTACTCGAGCTGCTGGCTCGAAGTCTGAGGTTCACAGGGGCCTCTGTCCTTTGGATATCCATGTTGACGATTCGCCTTTTTACTAATCACTAGATATTGTGTACTTGCATTTGTGTACATGGATTGTGTGTTGAGAGGGAGAAAGTGAGCAGTGCACACAGTAGGAAAGTTTGTGATAGTAAAATAACATGCACGTTTTTTTCTGTAATACCAGTGCTTCTGGTGAACAGACTAAGGACTGAACAATATCAGCATGTACTCAGTGAGGATGATGGCTACAACCTCTGTCAGCCTGAACTACAGGAGTAGACAGGACCGCTGACCAAAACCATTCTACCTCAAAATCAAAACCCCCTCTTGACTTTCTCAGTGCGTTCTCTGAAGTGACAAAAAGAGGAAATTCTGTAAAACAAAGAAACAAAGCCTAGGGGTATAAATTCTTTGATCTGAAGACAAATGTGCAGTGAAATGAACAGTGCCTCTGAGAGCTTGCTTTACCACAAGAGAGGAACTGGTTAGGTCAGAGAATTTCTGAACTCATCACTCAACTGTTTTTTCCTTGAAGGGTAGCAGAATATGCCACTTCAAAATATGACACTGGCATAAAAACTATTTTGAGCTAAAGGCAATTGAGAAGCAGCAGATTAAAAAAAAAAAAAACAAAACAAAAAACACCAACCTCCCTCCTCCCTATTTGCCAAAACGCAGGATGTAAATTTGGAAGGGCCCCACCCCACCCCACCCCCACTGCACCCCCTGACCAGGAAAGACAGAAGTTAATCACTGGAGACATCTCTAGACCCTTATCAGCTCACAGACAAAATGAGGAGGCTCTACATGACAAACTTCAGGAAGGAGCCCTATCTTCCATTAGATCCCCATATGTTTACCTTCCCACAATCTGCTGCCCTAGAAACTTCAACTCCTTTCCCTTTGTCTTGTCACTTCTCCAAAAACATATTATTCTTTTGTAAACATGCTATATAAGCCCAAGTTCTACCCACCCCTTTGAGTTACTCATCTCTGAACACTTCCACAGGTAAATGCAATGCACGTATTAATACACTTGTTTCTTTTTCTCTCGTCAAACTGTCTTTTGTCAGTCTAACTTCCAGGGCCCCAGTAAAAAAACCTAAGATTTCTAGAAGAAAAAGTGTTTCCCCCTCTACATTGTCAAGGAAGAGTATAGTAACAACAAATGGTAAAAACCTCAAATAAGGTTAACTAATTTATGGTTCACTATGTGATAAACAGAAGTCCCCAAAGTTGGGACACTGCAGATTTTTCCTCAAGGCAAAATTTCCTCAGCAAACATCTGCAAAGCAAAATTACCCACCACCCTATGAATCTGCAATGAAAAGTTTGATAGTTGTGGAGAAGAGGCTGGTCATGGGGACTATGAGCTATTTGCCATTCTATGTTCTTTTGCAATGAAATAAATTACAGTGTTGGTGATAAATTAGAAAATATCATGAGTCATGTTAATTCACTGGAAAAGTTCTCTGATGATATTTCTTTTGAAACAGTAACACATAATGACTAGACCCTTTCAGTCCACTTTGTATGACAAGCAACCGACCTGTCCACAATAGGATAGATTCCTGTGGATGGAGAAAGTTGCTACATGCCATCTTGGCAGCATTCTGGCTACCTCTTCCCAGTATTTATTAACATACCCATAAAGTAGTGAACAAAAAAAAATGAATTTAAAAAAATACTTCTGTTGATAGCATAAGTAAGACGAAGTCCTCATAATATTCTGAAACCAAGACAGAAGAGAAAAAATGCCTCTATCCAGCACCAATAACATGACATTGACTCACTTAAATTTCATCTAACTTCCTACAATTGAGAAAACTCTGTGCAAAAACATGTCACCCATGAAAGTGTAAGGTTGAAAATACTTTCATATTAGATTTAGATTTCTACTCAGACAATGAAAAGAATGCTAAATTTGACCGTATTTTTAGCATTAAACTCAAGTCAAAAACTTGCACATTTGGGAAGGGCCCTTGGTCACCTTCATGAGCCACCTCATATGTGTTCTTAATCTTCCAGCGCACACTTGGTGGGGATATGTTGGAAGTACTACTCTAAAACAATTTAGTTTGAAAGACAGAAAACAAACTAATATGACCAAGATAGAAAAAAATAGTTTCCATAGGTAAGCAAGATGGCAAAGAATTAGAAAAATTTGCTATATAAAGAATACAGAGGAACTGAGGGGTAAGTATGCTATTTTCAGTCCTGATCAGATACCCAGTAGGGAACAAAGTTCAGGACTCCAGACTAGAGGCAAGTTCTGATGAAATTAATCAACTTGGTTAAAGGTTTAAAAATAGTTTCTTTCTTTCTTTCTTTTTTTTACAAGATTTTATTTATTTGAGAGGGGAGGGGCAGAGGGAGATGGGGAAGCAGACTCCCCACTGAGCAGGGAGCCCAACACAGGGCTGGATCCCAGGACCCCGAGATCATGACCTGAACCAAAGGCAGACAATTAACTGACTGAGACACACAGGCGCCCCTGAAAACAGAATTTCTGAAGAAGAGAAGAAGAGCTTGGATTACTAAATATATGTGAGAATTTAGGATGACCAATCCTGCATTTTATTTTTTTTATTTTTTTATTTTTTTTTTTAAAGATTTTATTTATTTATTTGACACAGAGAGAGAGATCACAAGTAGGCAGAGAGGCAGGCAGAGAGAGAGGAGGAAGCAGGCTCCCCCCGCCGAGCAGAGAGCCCGATGTGGGCCTCGATCCCAGGACCCTGAGATCACGACCTGAGCTGAAGGCAGAGGCTTTAACCCACTGAGCCACCCAGGCGCCCACCAATCCTGCATTTTAGCTCCACAAAGGTCACAACTTTCAGAAAAGAACACAGAAAAGTGCAAGGAATTTAAGTTCATCATCATCACGCACAAAAAATACTTACTCAGCTTCTAAAGGAGCCCATTTGTGGTATAAAGAGGGACTTCTACATAGTTCATGTCCCTCAGGAGTTTATAGGCTAAATAATTCCTTACAATTACAGTTTTGAAACAGCAAAATGGGACACCCCTGAAAGGGAGAACTTCTAAAAATATTCTATAGTTTTGGGGTGCTTGGGTAGCTCAATTGGTTAAGTGTCTGCCTTCGGCTCAGGTCATGATCCCAGGGTCCTGGGATTGAGCCCCAAGTCTGGCTCCCTGCTCAGCAGGGAGTCTGCCTCTCCTTCTGCCTCTCCCCCAACTCATGCTCTCTCTCTCTCTCTCTCTCTCTTTTTCTCTCTCTCATAAATAGATTCTTTAAAAAAAAATTCTATAGTTTTAAAATAGAATTATTAAGTGCTTGGGGGTGTGCAGACAGGTATGATGCATTCCAGGCAATCAACAGTTAAGTATATGGACTTGAGTCTCCCTGTCTCTGTGATTCGTGAATAATTCAAATGAGAAGCACATGACAGGACTCTCTGGTCTGAGGGCCAGTTCTGAATGACAGTAGCAAGTTGAACTGCAGGTTCTGGTTTGCCCTTGATCTCCCATTCAGATTAGAGTAGGTCCCTTTAACTTGAGACCAGAGGTAGTCCAGAAATTTCTACACTGCACCATTTATTCCTGAAGAGACAGAACTGTTTTTCCAAAGATCTCATCAGGGTCACAACATGAGTAAATATTCTCTAACTGCAAAATTTGGCACTCACCAAATGCCCACAGACAGCAATTTTTCTCATGAGATAACAGATTTCATAACATCTGTCAGGCAAGTGTCAGCACTTGGTGGCTGATGTTTACATCAGTGCCTCAGTCTGGCAACTGTGGAACCTCCACAGTCTGCTGAGGTAACTTTACTACGCAACCATCAGTTCCTTTATAAGCCTCAAAACAACAGCGGCTTCTGTGAAGCTGTGCCATGCACGGTCTGCTGCCTCAGGAACAGCAGGTGCTGAGGCCCGATGCTGTCCAGACAGAACGTCAGCCAGAGGCAAACACCACACACCTGAGAAAGACCACTCTTGTCAAAGTAGGAAAAGAACAGAAAGATGAAGACCGGTCAGGAATCCCTCCTCACGATAAGCCCGGGTATGGTTTGTCAGGTAAGCAGAGGAGTGAAGGAAATGGCCTTCATTAACAGACCCCATTAAGCCTGGAAGAGGTCACTGCAGACAGACGGGAATGGAAAAGGCCGCGCGTAGGACCCCCACTGGAAGGCAAACGCACACAGGGCTGATGTGTGGGCCTGGGGTCCCATGCGGCCTTCTGTACCTTTCAGCCCTGAGCGGATGACAGTAGGAGACAAGTCATCGTAGTTGTTCATTAAGCTGATGTCCCCCGAGGTGAAGCTGACGGTGAGCAGTGGCTTGATGTTCTGCACCGGGATGGGATACGCTGCTGGACCATCTGCCGGGACAAAAGGGCTGAGTGAGAAGGAGGCAAGGCACACATGACCCCGATCTGGGGTGCACTGCTGCAGTCTTGCAGACAGCCTGGCCCTGCAGGTCAGACTCTGGGCTCGGAGGTCACCAAATACGGCCGTGTTCTATACCACTCAGAACCTACACAAGGCCGTCAGAGGGACAAATGCCAGAGAACTCTGGAATGAGAAGAAGGACGGGGACAGCTAGCCCTGGAGGCAGCAAGTGGGGTCCCTTGGGCTCTGTTGTTTGGTGGTGAGAATATGTGTGAAAAGATTATTAACTTGTGTGTTAATGTGTCATGTTTCTAATGATGTGTAAACATCAATTATTTTAATGTCATATAATGTGGAAGGTTGGTGGAAAGAGGGATGAAAACGATTTCTTAATCCTGGTCCAACGCACAGAGACAGTTGCTTTTCAACGCTAACGCTTTTCATTGAACGTTACAGGAAATGAGGACCCACAGCAGCCACTCTGAGTCCTTTATTCAGTTTTTACTATAACAGACCCCAGATGTGGAGAAAGGCCAAGGCTGGATGTGGCTCATAAAGAATTCTGCTACATCTGCAGTGCACAGCCAGTATAAAGAAAAGTCAGCTTTGTAAGTTCAAGGAGTTCTCATGGATGCTAAGGAAAAGCTGTGAGGGGTCATGTTCCGGATTCTTCCACATGTTGTTTCAAAAGTAAAAGTCGGTCCTTCCCACAGGCCAGGATAAATCAGGGTCCCTTCAGAAGAAGCCCAGAGGCTTCACACCCATGCTGAGTTCATCCCCCGACAGACATCCACAATGGGCCGGCCTGACATCCCCACGCTCACCCCCAACCCGGCCCTGCCGGTGGACAGCCCTCAGTTGTTACCTTCCTTTGCTTCACTTTAAAATGCTGTAGGTACCCACCTCGATGCTCAAGTTCCCTGGGCCACCCAGAAAAACCCTCCTCTAGGAGCAAGGCAAACCCCAGTCACCCTCCAAGCCGCCCTATGGCTTATGTTAGGGACTAAATTCTATTCTTGGACTTATTCTGAACCTGCTCTACAAACGTGGTCTCTGGATCTTGTTTCTTCCCATAATACATGGGACTGAGTAAACCTGCATTCAGTCTAGTAAAGTTCTGTTTTAAAAGTTTGCTGAAAAGTATCCAATGTTGTCAGACACTGACTTTATGACTACGGGGCTGGAGAACTGACCAGCACTCCACTCGGGGCCAGGGTCCTCCCAGGAAAGGCCATGGTGACTTCTCAAATGCAAGTTCTCCTTCTGCCCACCCCCGGCCCCATGCACCCTCAAACACCGCCGCCCATCCACAGTTTCTCTCCTGTGCAAACATTGTCTTCGCCCCACACGGATGACTGAATGAGCACGTGTCTGTCTCTGGGAAGCATCGTGTTCTGTATCATGCCTGGGACAGGAGAAGACAAAATGAGAGCACTCCAAGTACCAACGGAGGCAGATGCTGTTGGGGGACAAAATTAAAGAATGTTCTCGAGACCAGCCCTTCACAGGATGAACATGCCCACGGTCACAGGAAAGGGCAGAAACCGCCCCGGCCATCCCGGGCGCTCGGGGAGCAGCGCGGACACAGCTGTCCAGGCTGCGGGCGGACATCCCGCAGCAGTCTGGCCACATCTCGTTGGCCATGATTCGTAATGTATTTTCCTTTAAAAAAAAAAAAGAGGATGGAGTACTGGGTTAGAGCCAAAGCCCCGAGCAGGCCAATGCTGAATGCTCCTGCTGATGATGGCCAGCGTGACCATGAAAGGCTTCTTCTGCTTTTGTGCGGGTGTGTGTGTTGGGGGGGGGGGCTCTTACACATTTGAGGGGGTAAAAGACACTGCAAAGGCGAAGGAGGCTGGACTCTGAAGTTACCCCCACCAAGAGCCTGAAACCTTTCCCTGCCGTTCGAGGTAAAAACTGGATTCCAGTGGATCCAGTCTCACCCCACTGTGAGGCTTCTGGGGGAAAGAAAGGTTCTCCAGAGCTGAGAAAAGGAAGTTTCCACCCAACATAAAGAAGACGGGGCACCGACGGCAGCCCAGCCGAACTAATCCTTTCCTCGCACAACCAAAGCTGCGGGCTTTAATGACATTAGGGATTTGGAACACCACAGATGAAGTTACAGTGACAGCACGGCATTTCTCATCCCAGCTCTCTTTATTCTCACTAAGCAGCTAAGCCCCACAGCACCCTGGGGACATGGACAGGGTCATTTCACGTCCAGTGAAATCTAAGCCAACGGAGCTTCCTCAACCCGCGCAGTGACTCCGAGAAAAGGGGAGGCAGAGGGAAGGCAGCCGAGTCAAGGCCTGGACGCTCCGCCGCCCTGCCCCGTGCGTCCCCAGAGCCCCGGCCGGCACGTCAGGGTGCTGTGTCCGGGTGCTGTGCGCACGCCCCCCGCACCCCCCCGGCCGGCTACCTTGGGGCGGGGAGTAGTCGTCAGAGTCGGTGTCGCTCTCGCTGCTGTCCTCCACCAGGAAGGCCGGGTAGTTCCAGGACATGCTGAGGATGCCGTCGGACTCGTGCAGGAGGACGTGGGCCAGCATCCTGCCGTGGCAGTCCATGACGATCACCTGCCCGTCCGCCGTGCCGAACAGCACCTGCGAGCAAGGACCGCACCCTTGACCGACGAGGAGGAGGGGCTGCGCTTTCTGGCAAACCTCATCACCCCAACTTGCTCGGAAGGACAGAATGTATTTGGGACTGAAAAAACAGAGCGGTTCGGTAGCTGAGGGGACACACGAAGCTTTACGTACCAGGAGCTCCGCTCGCTATTTCTGCAAGAACTTTAGTCCTCTACTAGTGAAATGTGACTGACGGCAACATAAACACATTTGTTATGCTACATGGACATTTACAAATAACGCCAGCAAAATCACTGCCTCATTTCTTGTGCGTTGTTTTTGTTTGCGTGTTTGGGTTTTTTGGTTGGAGAACAAGGGTTAAGAGGATGATACTTATTTTTCTTGAAGAAAAAAAGCAGCAGCAAAGGTTCAGAAGGGATTTCTCAAATTTAGAAGAAAGACTTCAGCTGTATGTTTGACAAAAGAGAAAATATATTTGGTTACATAAGCAGGTTATCTAACCACACTTGGAAAGAAGATGCTCCTGAAATAGACTAATGTTCTATTTGACTAAGAATAATATTGGGATTAACGTACTAATTAGTAATTAATGCTATAATGTACCAACAGTATTAACACATTCACTGAGTGCTTACTTCGTGCTAAGCACTACACTACGAGCTTTACCCCGTGTATTGTCAAAATAGTCCTGCACTATTATAACCAGCACTGTGGGCACGGAGCTCAGCGAGCCCGACACCCCGGCGTGCGGAGGGCTGTGCCCACAGAGCTGCCCTCACTTCACCTGGTCCTGGCGCACACAGTCAGGACCGTGCCACGGCCAGAGTTAAAGCACAGGCAGGGCTGAGGAAGGGTCACCCCCCATCACGCCAGCGGGGCAGCAGACGAGCGCCTCAGATCAGCACCTGCTAGAAGCTCTGGCAGGAGGTGTGTCTTCTGGCTGGTTCATCCATGGATGACACTGAGGGGATGAACCAAGGGGAACCTCGGGGCCGTGGAGAGCAGGACCTCTGTGGAGACTACACCACGTTCTCTTCTGCTTTGGGTGGTGGGCTCTGTAGTTTCTGTACCTGCTGGCATTTAAAACTTTACAGCTTTTGTGTTTCCTGAGATCTGTGCATCTGTCAGCAGTGACTGTCAGAAGCACCAAATCCTCTCCATTCTTCAGGTGCAGAAACAACCCGAGGAGCCAGGGCAGCTGGCAAGGCCATTAAGCGGTCAGGCCACTGGGCTATCTGACTGCAAAGACCAGGATCTACACAAAGGGAAAGTTATTTAGGGCTTGTTAGGTCCTAGCCTCTTTTGGCTGTTAACGTTTTGTCATGAAGCTCTTAGGGGGCAAAGACTATCCACAGCTGTCCCCCAGGTGCCTAACAGCCATGGGCACAGAGGGCACTTATTATTGTTAAATGAAGTGAAGTCAGTGAGACCATCAAAAGGCATCCTAGGACATAAATCCTGATGATCAAGACAGATCAACTGCAAGGGAAGATAGAGTTCATTTAAGTAGTAAAAAGCTCACAGAATTTACAGAGCTGTTTTAGAATACATTGTCCATCAAATATTCCTTTAAACAGGTCTACATTTTAACGACTGAAAACTAAAAAATACATACATAAATAAAAAAGGCTAAATTGGTTTTCTCCAGGGGCAGTGAGGAATCTATTACTACGTTCACTTGAAGAAACACACAGGGCTCCTGGGTGGCTCAGTCATTAAGCAGCTGCCTTCGGCTCAGGTCATGATCCCAGGATCCTGGGATCGAGCCCCACATCGGGCTCCCTGCTCGGCAAGAAGCCTGTTTCTCTCTCTCCCACTCTCCCTGCTTATGTTTCCTCTCTCACTGTTTCTCTCTCTGTCAAATAAACAAAATCTTAAAAAAAATAGAAACAAAAAAATAAAGAAGAAACACACAAACTACACAATGAAACCTTTTAGAAGACGCTAAATCTTTGGCTGCCAGTGGAGAAAGTAAGTACCGGTCGGCATCTCTGCAGACACCTCATAAGGCACAGACGCAGACGGACGGGGGCACCGGAGCTGGGGTCAGGCCGCCTGAAGCCCCACACAGGAGGTGCTGAATGAGCTCGCCAGAAGTTTTCAGTGGTGATAAAGATGGACCAGGATTTCTAGTAACTTTACCTGAAATGTACAATTTATATATATATTTTTTTTTTCCAAGATCTTATTTATTTATTTGAGAGGTTGCAGGGGCAAGGAGAAGCAGGCTCCCCGCTGAGCAGGGAGCCTGATGCGGGACTCGATCCCGAGACCCTGAGATCATGACCTGAGCCAAAGACAGACACTTCACCAACTGAGCCCCCGAGGCACCCTAATTTATATATTTCAAAAGAAAAAGACGTGGGCGCCTCGCTCTAAGGCCAATGTCACCGGTGATGTCCCCAGGAAACAGGCTGTTTTTGTCCCCCTTTTTACATTCTCCTTCATTGCTCAAGTTGTGTTTTGAAGAGCAGCCCTGTACCTTGGTGCTGGGTGAAGGGGTTATTTTATCATTTATGACTGCTGTTGCTAATAAAGATAGCTCGTTCACAGGCCACGGCCAACAGTTATTCTTCACAAGTACTCACAATTAATCCCAACAATTTCCAACCCCTCCTGTTATAGGGTCACATTACCCCACAGTCTTCCACTGGTACAATCCCCACCATTCTCAAACCTCACTGTGCCGTTATTTGATTTCTGTCTGACTTCTATGCTAGGCTATAGCCTTTTCGGGACATAGTCAATGTGTGCTCTGCTCACTACTATCTCCCCAGGGCCTGTCACAGTCGATGACACGTGGCATTAAGTATTTGTGAAGGGAGGGAGGAAATGCTTCTGCATGAACTATCTGTTGAGTAATGCTCACATTTTTCCATTTTAGAGAAGAACAGATACCAGACAATAGAACAGACAGCTAATTTCTGAATAAAGGATGGGTGATTTAGTGAGGCATCAGTGTTCAACATTACACGAAAGCCAGCCCCCAAATTCTCCGCCATGAATCAATCCCAACTACAGCTCTCCTGGGAAGATAATGCATTATTAAGATCAGAGGGAAGGGGAAAAGCAGCACTAACAGTCTAGTTGTCAAGCAATGATGGAGGAAGTTACTCTGTTTGGGAACAAGTACGTCACAGATAACTGAAGAACACTGATTCAACATGAAATCAGATTTTTAAAAATCTCCTGTTTCAAGTTCTTTTCATGCCTAATCACTTCCAATGAGACAAAGCCTATGCAAGCAAAGGACTTTAAGAGAACAAGAAAGAAAAGTCTAATAATACTGATACATAAACAGGCACAGGCATATCCTGTGCTTCTTTCTCTCTGCTTCTCCTCCACATTCTGGAGCTCCAGACAGGCTGGTGCCGGCTCCTCCTTCCCAGCTCTGTCTCTTCTGAGCCTGGGGTAGTGGGGGGGTGTCTTCCCTCCCTAGGAGACCACACTTGTGTCCATGGCCTCGAAGGCCTAGTCAGGGCTGGCTCCCTGCTGAGGCCTCTTCCCTACGCTCCAGACTCCCACAGCTGATATTTCTTACCTGCCACCTGCCCCTGGATGTGCCAGAGGCCCTTCAGAACCAACACGTCCCTGATGAAACACAGGACTTCATCCTTTCCCCAGCAACCCCCACCCCCCCACCCCCACACTCAGGTCCTCTTATAGCCAAGCAAAGACAGTGACTTGTGTTTCATCTCCAATGTGGAAGGCTTTGGGGACCCACCACACGGAATTCATCTCACTTCAACCAGAGCCCCTCAGTACTCTCAACTTTGCTCTGTTTTCACACACCTGTCTTTCCATTAACCCGCGAGCTTCCTGAGGGCAGGTCTGCACCCCAGGTTCTCACATGCTGCCTGGCACAAGCAGATCCTCAGGGACTACTAGTAAATGTATTTGTGCCCAAAGCATTCCTACAAATGAAGCAAAAACTTATTTCCTTTCTTTTTAAAACTATAAACCAATGCTCAAATCCTCCCATAAAACTGGCCTCCAAAATACTTCCAATAATGGATGAGGTAAATTTCTGTCTCGTATTTTTCCTGCTGTTTTCTCTATCGGATTGCAGGCTTCACGTGGGGGCCAGGGCAATACTCCCTCTGTCACGTGTACACGGAGAAGCAAACAGGCTGGTAGAAACCTGCGGGCCCTCGGGCCAGACCCATTCAGTGGCTGTCCCTCATTGCAGGCAGTGTTTACTATCAGTGTACTCCATTTTAAACGATATTTAGATGTAATTACTTAAAAATGTAACACAATTAATACCAGTGACTTAAAATGAGCCAAGCCATGAGCCAAAGGTGGTAGGAAGATGTAAAATCATTCAGAAGATTTACGTTTGGAACCAGTGGTAATATCTCATCAGTACTTTTATTTTTGGAGACCAGTATTCATCTACATTTTTGAACACAGACCATATTAGGAAATTTCAACTATAAAAATACATGGTTCTATAAATGTTCCCCTCTTTTGTAGTAGAGTTTAACTAGCAGCCACTGGAACTAGTTCAGGAGGAGTTGACCTTTCTGTCTGTGCATTTTGCTTTTGTGATTTAAGCTAGGGGAGCAGATAACAAAGTGATTACATGCTCCTACTAGTAACCCTCAGCCACTGGTGGCAAATGTTTAAATGTGCCACGGTGGAGAGAGGAATGAAGAGACAAACCATGATGTCCCTTTGTTCTCTAGAAGGAACCTTCTGTTTAGAGATGCCGATGAAGTAAAACTTTATTTCTGAAAGACCTCTCTGTTGGGAGTTTCAGAGCACTAGTTTTCAAATGCGTCAAGGCCAGATTAGAACATTTTGAAGCTAAAGAAACAGAGTCACTGAAATCGGATTGTTGTAAATGACAGAATTCCTCAACTGATTAACAGAATATTTCCTGGTTTAAATAAAAAGAATAAAATGTAATTTCACAGTTGACTATAACAATCAATTCATTTTTTTAAAAGGGGGAAGGGGAAGACAGTTTGGGGGGAGGGGCAGAGAGAGAGAGGGAGAGAATCTTAAGCAGGCTCCATGCCCAGCGCAGGGCCACGCACCAGGCTTGATCTCACAACCCTGAGATCAGGACCTGAGCCGAAATCAAGAGTGAGTTGCCAAACCAACTGAGCCACCCAGGCACCCCAATAATCCTTTCTAAAACAGACATTTTAAGACTTATTCTGATAAATATGGGAAAGAAATATCACCAAAACTATCTACAATAAAAAATTTGTATCTTTGGGCTAAACATGCAATTTTGGTCACTTCTTTGCTTCACTGCAGAATAACCACTTATAAACTACCTCATAATGATGACACACTATCCTGTTTAAAGAGTTTCAGAGAAGGAAATACTCTATCTGCCTCAGCATCAATTTTAATGTTAAATAATTCCTGTTGCTAGAACATTCTTCCCCACATCTTTCAGACTCCACTTTTAAGTTTATTCATTCTTCTAAGATGCCCACACATGGTTTCTGGGGGTGGAGGGGAGTGGTCTGAGTAGAAGATTAATTAAAACACATATTTAACTAGCATATCTCCAGAAGATATGGAGTAACTGGAGACGCCATTACCTCTGGGTGGCCTGGGGGTGGTGGAGGACAGGGGATTTTCATCATATACTCCTTTGAACATTTATAACTTTCAACTACATGAATATACTATTAAAATATATATTTAAGGAGTGCCTGGGTGGCTCAGTTGGTTAGGTGTCTGCCTTCAGCTTGGGTCATGATCCTAGAGTCCTGAGGTCAAGCCCCGCATCAGGCTCCCTGCTCAGCAGAGAGCCTGCTTCTCCCTCTGCCCCTCACCCCTCTCATGCTCTCTCTTAAATAAAATCTTAAAAAATATATTAAAAAAATACATACATGTGTGCATATATATATGTATATATATATGCATACATACATAAATATATATTTAAGTACACACTGAATGAAGTAGAGAAAAATGTTCCAGGAATACAGCTCTATAGCAGATCTTTAGAGTAGGGTGAAAATGCCTAGTGCAGGTACTCACCACCACATCGTCCTTGGGGGTAAATATGTACCTTCAATTAGGGAAGGAGATGCCAAGTGACACTTGAATCTGCTTGGCCTGTTTGGTTAGGGAGTCAGACTCTGCTGGGGGCAACATCCTTTCGTTTGCAAAGGACTCAGTACTGGGAGTCAGCCGGCCAGGTATCTGGTTCTATTTTCATTTCTAACTACTTATGTAACTTTGAATGCATCATTTACCTCCCCGAATACTGGTTTCCTCTGTCAGCTAAAAAAGTTTTATTAAATGGGCTCTCAGACCCTTTCCTGTTTTAAAATGCTCCAAGTTTTAAAAACATACCTAAATATATTTCTCAGTACTTGAAAACAGTAATTTCTTCCTGTGGCTACTAATAAACTTCTTCAACAAAAGGGCTAAGATGAAGTGACTTCCGAAATGACTCTGAGGGTACACAGTGACGGGAGCTGACCTAACAGCACCTGTGACTGCTGTCAAAGACAGACAAAACCAGAAACTAAGGCGGTAGGAACAGAGTTTAAGCAGTAGTAACTATTGCCATAAGGAAGAGAATCCAGGGTGAACTGAACTCAACTTCCATCTGTACGGAGGTGACGGGCGTCTTAAAGGAAGAAGGGGGGCCGGCAGGGGGTGCTGTTGAGCAGAGTCAGAAGTAGAAATAGACAACAAGTGGAAGGCGGGGTTTGTCAGTGTGATTGGGCCATCTGGGCTTGCTAACTGGTGCTTATTGAAGTTAGGGTCCTACGCACTCACAGAGACTTGTTACAGGGGCACTACTGTCAGGTGCTGTCTGGATCAAACAGGAGATTCTTTTTAAGGGGGCTGGAGTTGTCATCTTTAGCTTGTGTTGACAGAAACCATGCTAGTGTTTGTTCAAGTCCCTTAGACTGTGTGTGTGTATGAAATCATTTGTGATGAGAATCCAGTTTCACAGGCCAAGGTTGAGGCCTAGTCAAGGACAGGGCTCAGTGGGGTCTGCCTGGAATTTAATCAGGAGAACGTCACTGGTAGCAGCACACACGTCACCTCTCCTCAACATGACACAAGGATATATTCAATGTCAAGGGTGGGGGGGGTCAGGAACCACAGTGGATTTGTGGTTGGGAATGCTACAGGCAACCCTGGGAAGCTTAACTCTGAGGTTCAGCCATCTGAACAAACACTGGCGTCCATACAGGGACTCTGCATCGAACCACAGCCACCAACAGGCTATGCTGTTAGTAAGGGCTTATGAAGAAATTACAGCACTACATGAACAAGAAAGTTACTTCAAAATAAATTTAGACCCTCAATAGATTATGGTGATAAGAAAACTTAACATGAGATCTAGACCACTAAGTTTTTAAGTTTACAACACAGTATTGTTACGTACAGGCTCAATGTTATCCCGTGAACCTCTAGAACTCGATCATCTTGCATAACTAAAACTTTATACCCACTGAACAGCAACTTCCTGTTTTCCCCTCCCCCCAGCCCTAAGCAACCATCATTCTACTCTCTGCTTCTATCAGTTTGACTATTTTAGATACCTCATTTAAGTGCGGTCATGCAGTATTTGGCTTTCAGTGACTGGAATATTCACTTAGCATAATGTCCTCAAGGTTTACCTAAGTATTTTTCAGCACTCCTTTTTAAGGATGAATAATATTCCATTGTGTGCATAGACATAAGTGTGTGTGTGTATGTGAAAATCACATTTTCTTTATCCTTTCATTCACTGATTAATATTTAGGCTGTTTCCCCATCTTGGCTACTGTGAATAATGCTACAATGAACATGGTTGTGCATATATCTCTTCAAGACCCTGCTTTCAACTCTTTTGGAAAAATACGAAAATAATTTTGGGATTATTGCATCTCAGGGGTAGTTCAATTTTTTTTTTTTTTTTGAGGAACCTCCATACTGTCTTCCATATCTACAACATTTTACAACCCACCAACAGTATAAAGGCTTCCAATTTCCCCATAGCCTAGCTAATATTTGTTTGTTGTCCTTTAAGTCTTTTTTTTTTTGACAATAGCACTCTTAACAGGTGTGAAATAATATCTTATTATGGTTTTGATTTACATTTCCCTGATAATTAGGAATGTTAAGCATCTTTCATCTACTTGTTTGGAGAAATGTCTGTTCAAGTCCTTTGTCCATTCTTAATCTGGCTATTCTTATTTTATTTATTTATTTATCTTGCTGCTTAATTGAAGGAGCTCCTTCCATATTTTGGACATTAACTGCTTATCACATACACAGTTTGCAAATATCTTCTCCTATTGTACAAGTTGCCTTTCATTAATTGTTTTTTAGGCTGTGCAGAAACTTTTTAGTGTGATGTAATCCCACGTGAATAATTTTGCTTTTGTTGTTTATGTTTTTGGTGTCATAACCAAAAAAACCATTGGCAACACCAATAAAACGAAGTTTCCCAAAGCTTTCTTCTAGGAGTTTTACAGTTTCAAATCTTGAGTTTAAATCTTTATCCATTTTGAGTACAGTTTTGTATATGCTGTAAGACAAGGATCCAATTTCATTCTTTTGCATATGAATATAGTCATCCTAGAGCCATAGGTTGACGAGACTATCATTTCCTTATTGTATATTCTTGCAGCCTTGTTAGAAGATGGTTGACAATATATGGATTGGTTCATTTCTGGGTTAACTGTTCCACCAGTCTCTATCCCAGTACCACACTGCTTTATTCATGTAGCTCTGTAATATATTTTGAAATTGGGAAATGTGATTCCTCCAGCTTTGTTCCTTTCAAAACTATTTTGGCTATTCCAGGTTCTTTGTGGTTCCTTTTGAATTTTAGGATTGTTTTTTCTATCTCTGTAAAAAATGCCACTGGGATTTTTATATGCATTGAATCTGTAGAGCGCTTCATGCAGTATGGATGCAGTATGGATATTTTAACAATATTAAGTCTTCAGTCCATGAACATGGTATATTTCCCATTTATTTGTGTCTTCTTTAATTTCTTTCATTAGTGTTTCTTTTTTTTAAGATTTTATCCATTTATTTGACAGAGAGACAGAGAGAGAGATTATAAGTAGGCAGAGAGACAAGCAGAGAGAGGGGAGGAAGCAGGCTCCCTGCTGAGCAGAGAGCCTGATGCGGGACTTGATCTCTGGACCCTGAGATCATGACCTGAGGCCGAAGGCAGAGGCTTTAACCCACTGAGCCACCCAGGCGCCCTTTTAGTGTTTAATTTTCATTACGCAAGTCTCTCACCACCTTGGTTAAATTTATTCATTTATTTTTCCAATGCTATTGCATGTAGAGATTGTTTTCTTCATTTTCCTTTTCAGACAGTTCATTGCCAGTATATAAAAATACAACTGATTTTTCTACATTGATTTTGTACCTTTAAACTTTACTACATTTGTTTATTCTTTTTTGGAGGGGCTTTATTTATTTATTTTGACAGAGAAAGAAGAAGCAAGAAAGGGAACATAAGCAGGGAGAGTGGGGGAGGGAGACGCAGATTCCCCACTTAGCAAGAAACCTGATGCAGGGCTCCATCCCAGGACCCTGGGATCATGACCTGAGCCACCCAGGCGCCCATACTGAATTTGTTTTATTCTAACGGGTTGTGTGTGTGTGTGTGTGTGTGTGTGTGTGTGTGTGTGTGTGTGTTTACTCTTCAGGGTTTTCTATCTATAAGATCTTATTTGTAAACAGTTTTACTTTTTCCTTTCCTATTTGTATGTCTTTTTTTTTTTCCTTGCCTAATCACCCTAAAATTCCTAGTACTATGTTGAATAGAGATGGAGAGAGTGGTCATCATCTTTGTCTTGTTCTTGAACCCAGACCTAAAACTTTCAGTTTTTCACTGTTAAAGCATGATATATCAGCTGTGGGACCTTCATATATGGCCTTTATTATGTTGAAGTAATTTCCTTCTATTCTTAGTTTGTTTAGATTTGTTTCTTTACGCAAAGGTGTTGAATTTTGTTAAATGCTTTTTTCTGCTTTTTTTGCGGGAGATCATGATTCTTATCCTATATTCTGTTAATATGGTATATCACATTAGTTGATTTTCATATGTTGACCATCCTTGCCTACCAGGAATAAATCCCACTTGATTAATGTACATGATCTTTTTAACTTGCTGCTTAATTCAGTTTTCTAGCATTCTGTTGAGGATTTTTGTGTCTACATTCATCAGGTATATTGGTCTGTAATTTTTTTTTCTAACGGTTTGTCAAGCTTTGGTATCAGGGTAATGCTAGCCACTTAAAACGAGTTTGGACGTGTTCCCTGCTCTTCAAGTTTTTGGAAGAGAGAGAGAAAGAATGGTGTTAATTCTTTAAATGTTTGGCAGAATTCACCAATGGAGCCATCTGGTCCTGGCATTTTCTTTCTTGTGAGGTTTTTGATTACTGATTCAATCTTGTTGCTAGTTATAAGTCTGCTCAGATTTTCTATTTCTTCATGATTTAGCCTTGGTAAGTTGTTATGTTTCCAGGAATTTATACATCTCTTCTAGGTTATCCAATTTGTTGGCATGGAATTATTCATAATAATCTCTAATGATCCTTTTTATTTCTGTGATATTACTTGCAGTATCTCCTCTTTCATTTCTTTTTTCCTTTTTTTTTAAGATTTTATTTTTAAGGAACCTGTACACCCAATGTGGGGCTCAAACTTAAAACCCAGAGATCAAAAGTAGTATGTTCTATTGACTGAGCCAGCCAGGCACCGTTCCTCTTTCATTTCCGATTTTACTTGAGTTATCTTTCTTTTTTTACTTAAAGTTTTGTCAATTTTGTTGCTCTTTAAAAAAAGAAATCAACTCTTAGTTTCATTTTTTTTCTATTGTCTTTCTATTTTCCATTTCATTTTATCTTTGCTCTAAATCTTAGTATTCCTTTCCTTCTGCTAACTTGGGCTAAGTTTGTTCTCCTTTTTCTAGTTCCTTGAGGTGTAAAGTTAGATTGTTTGAGATCTGTCTTCTTTTTTCATTGTCAATATTACTATATACTTCCCTCTTTGTACAACTTTTCCTACATCCTGTAAGTTTTGGCATGTTGTGTTTTCATTTTCATTAGTTACAAGGTATTTTCTAATTTCCCTTTTGATTTCTTCATTGGCCCATTTGGTTAATCAAGGGTGTATTCTTAAATTTCCACTTATTTGTGAATTTTCCAGTATTACTTCTACTATTCATTTCTAGTTTCATTCCACTATGACTGGAAAGGATACATGATACAATTTCAATTTTCTTAAATTTGTTAAGACTTGTTTTGTAACCCAACACATGAACTATCCTGAAGAATGTTTTTTGTGAGCTTCAGAAGAAAGTATGTTCTGCTTTCGCTGGGTGAAATGTTCTATATAGATCTGTTAGGTCCACTTGGTTTATAGTGTTGTTAAAGTCCACTGCTTCTTTATGGATTTTCAGTATGGATACACTATCTGGTACTGAAAGTGGAACAGTGAAGTCTCCTACTATTACTATATATATTGCGGTTCATTTCTCCTTTCAGTTCTATCAATGTTTGCTTTATGTATTTAGTGTTTTATATATTTACGTTTTCTGATGTTACATGTATATATATTTATAATTGTTCTATCTTCCAGGCAAACTGACCCTTTTTCCATTATATAATGTCTTTCTTTGTCTCTTGTGACAGTTTCTGACTTAAAGTCTACTTTGTCTGATATAAATACAGTCACCCCTGCTCTCTTTTGGCTAACATTTGCATGGAGTTATCTGAGTTATCTTTTTCCATCCTTTTACTTTTAGCATACATATGACCTTAAATCTAAAGAGTATCCTATAGGCAACATACGGTTGGACCTTGTTTTTTGTTAACCCATTCAACTACTCCATGTCTTTTTACTGGGGAGTTTAATACATTTACATTTAAAGTAATTATTGATAGGAAAGAATTTACTAGTGCCATCTTGTTAACTGTTTTATGACAATCTTGTAGTCCTTTTGTCTTTATTATCCTCTCTTGCTCACTCTGCACTGGGCCAGGGGGAGGGACTATTGTGAGTACTGCCACACTAATTCAAGTCACTATCTTGGTTCTCAGTGGCTCCCAGGCATCCTGCTAGCCCTCTGAGATGGGTGAGACAGAAGCCAGTGCTTCAGCCACACCCAGAAAAAATCAGAATGTTAGACATATGATTCAGTTCTTTCCTTTTCTTCCTGGGGAGAAGCTGGGGACTGGGTGGGGGGGGGCGGGTTCTCTCAATCATATTACACTTGGTCAGGGGTAGTGATTATGGCAAGAGGGTATCTTGAATTTTCCTACCACCTTTGATGTGGCTGGTTTCATACTCACCTGGGGTGCAGGGGCCTTTCAACTAGTTTCTGGGTTTCTCACAAAGGGAATTGGTTGGTGTATTGTTGATTTGGTGTGTCTGTTCAGGGAAGGAGGGTCCAGGACTGCTATTCAACCACCTTACTGATGTTGTTCCTGCTCAACATACTCTTTTAGAAGACATACTTAATAATCCATTTATATGAATAATTGCTTCCCATCTTTCTTTTTTTTTTTAAGATTTTATTTATTTGTTGGAGAGAGTGTACACAAGCAGGGGGAGTGGCAGGCAGAGGGAGAAGCAGACTCCCCGCTGAGCAAGGAGCCCAATGGGGAACTCGATCCCAGGACCCTAGGATCATGACCTGAGCTGAAGGCAGACACTTTACCAACTGAGCCACCCAGACAACCCTCCATCTTTCATTCTTAAACTGTTCAACATAAATTTCAAGAAAGATTTTTTTATTTAATGTATTTTATAATTTATCTATACTGAGTGTTCTATATGATTCATCAGTGATCCAAGTCTAGAGATAAGAGCAATTTTTAAACAGCTTAATTACCATTGTCAGTCAACTAAAATAGTGTTGACAAAAAAAGTATAAACATAGTATCCGCACCTGTTTTTGCTAAAGAAATCTATTTTCTCCTATGAAGAGCTCAACAGAACTTCCAGAAAAACAAAAAAGAAACAACTAAAAAAACTAAACAGTGTCAATAGCTAGTTGCATTAAGATAGCCACAGAGGATTAGAGACTATCTCCTGACTTCTCTTCCTAAGTACGTTTCCATTATTTTCTTTGCTATTCACATCCTCCCTGCCTATTTTGGCAAAAAAACAATCCCATATATGTTCAGTTTAGGGCTTAAAATATAATGGGCTTCCCTTTTGCAGTACACACACTACTGAAAAGTCATGAGAAAATCTAATGGGGAGACATGGAAGAAAATCACTCTTTCTAATGGTTTCAACTAAATCTAATTTCAAAGTTGTTCCCACAAACTGCTAGACAGGAGCTCTACTCCAAAGGTCCTTTAACCTACTTACAGTTCACTCATGATAAAGGGTCTTCAGCATTGGAATGGATCACTGAGGTGTCATTCTATTGAGTTAGTGGATATTAAAAATGATAAATAATTTGAGTAAAAGAACTTATGTGAGAGAGATCTCCACGTTTCTTTCCTGTTGTGTTTAGCACAATGGCTTTCAAATCTTCCCAGTGAAGCTAAAACTGATATAGCACTTATAATTACTATACTTATAATACTATATATTACTTATAATTACTTATACTATAATATATACAGTATATAACATACTATATATTTTATAAAATATATAATATATATTATATAATACTATATAGTAATATAATACTACTATATATAGTAATGCTACATATTACTTATAATTACTTATACTTACTACCTTAAAGGACCAGGTAAAAGATCAGGGGTAGTTAGTCAGCACAGTCACTCCAAACACCAGCACGAGCCAGCAAAGGTAAATATTTTCTCAGGTGAATAAAAAACTCCTTGCAAATAACATACTGTGATTCTTTTAAATTTGGTTTTGTTAAGTTTGACTTCTATTCTGTCAAAGAGTTGCCCTCATCTATGAGGTGGTCATTACCTGTTTGTCAAATAGTCATTTACTTTTCATTTTAAAAAACGTGGTGGCCAACATCACTTTTTCGGCTAAGAAACAAAGATTTACATGACTTTTTAAAGTTTCCTTTATAAGTCGTTTCCTGTGTACAGTGCAAGGCCAAGAAAAACTTCAGAACGAATACCCATCTCCTCAGAGGCAACAGATGTCCTCCTTGACAGCCATGGGCTAATCCAAGTACCAGACAAGTTATTCGCTTCAATCTGACAAGAGCCTTCTTCAAAGTAAACAGGTGGTGTCAGCACAGCTCTGCGGTTATGGAAGGAAATGCCATGTTCTGAAGGGGTTTATAATGAAGTAAGCCATGCTACTGGGGATTTACTGTAAGTACAGCAAATTAAAAAAAAGAATAAAGGGATAAAAAGGCAAACGTGGCAACATGGGTTCCTTATTTTTGATGTGCTACTGATTTTTTAATAATCAAAGTTTTAAAATTACCTAACTAAAAACCCACCAGAATTACTGATCACTTAGAATACTTCTGGAGAGCTAGCAGATCTTGGTTGGTACTTCAATCATAACCTTATACTTAAAAAGTAAATGAATAATTACTGTTTGTAACTGATTAATGTGTTAAGCTTTAAATCTATATTAGTGTCTAAGATAGTCTCGTTTTCAGCAATAGTTCTGAAAAGATATCATATAGAAATGATGTAAAATTTTTAGTTTTTAAATTCTTTGAACTATATGAATTAAAAAGCCTGCTCGAAATCTCCCTTTTAATGACCCTGCTCCAATAACCACTCAAGTCCTGACTCCATTCCAAGTGGGAAATAAAATATTTTTTGCAAGGTACGTACATAAGAACAGCTTTCCTTTCGTAGATGCCACAGAGGTATGACAGGGTCTTGCAGTGATTTTACTCATTGCTGTCCCCATCCTGGCACCAAAAGGATTTAAAGGTGGTGTACAAACACTGTGGGACTCAGGGTCACCGATCACATCAGCGGATGCCACATATCAGCTCAGGAGCGTCTACATTTTGTGAAAAACCTCCTTTCTCCTGCAGAGAAAAGCCTTGAGACCTATACTTTGAACCCAAAAGCAAAAAGAATACACTTTCCCTCCACCTAGGTCAAAGAACAGAAAAACAACAAAACAGTAGGACACCAGAACAGAGGCTAGAGGAGAAGATGTCGCCCCATTTATACCCGCAGGTGCTAAACCGGAAAATCGGAAAACTCTTACCTTGGGGCTGTTTAAGATGTACTGACCCAGACTTCTACTTAATTTGAAATCATGGTTTAAAGTGCCTAAGGAAGTATTAAGTCTATTTAATTACTTAAGACCTCTTTTTTTTTTTTAAGATTTATTTATTTGAGAGAGAGAGAGAGAGCACGCGCGCGCAGCCCCAGCCCAAACTGGGGGAGGGGCAGAGGGAAAGAATCTCCAGCAGACTCCCTGCCAAGTGTGGAGCCTGACATGCGGCTCAATCTCACGACCCCGAGATCATGACCAGAGCCGAAACAAAGAGTCAGATGCTTAACTGGTTGTGCCACCCATATGCTGCAAGATCTCCTTTTAAAAAAGAGTTTTAGTGTTTATATAAACAAATATTACCTCTAGTCCTGGAAAACTAAGTCTGGACATTTAGCAAAAAAAATGTGTATTAGGTGAAGAATGCTCATTTCACACCGAACAACTGCTTTCTAAGCAAGGGCAATTTCTACTAAACAGTCTTTTAAACTTTTTTTAAAGATTTTATTTATTTGAGAAAGAGAGGGGGTGCCTGGGTGGCTCAGTAGTTAAGCTTCTGCCTTTGGCTCAGGTCATGATCCCAGAGTCCTGGGATAGAGCCCCGAGTAGGGCTCCCTGCTCGGTGGGAAGCCTGCTTCTCCCCCTCCCACTCCCCCGCTTGGGTCCCCTCTCTGACTGTCTGTCTCTCTTTCTCTGTCAAATACATAAATAAAATCTTTAAAAAGAGAGAGAGAGAGAGAGAGAGAGGGAAAGGGAGAGCATGAGCAAGAGAGCACAAGCAGGCAGCATAAGCGGGGGGAGAAGGAGAAGCAGGCTCCCCGCAGAGTAGGGGAGCCAGAAGCTGGGCTCATCCCAGGACCCTGGAATTATGACTTGAGCTGAAGGCAGATGCTTAACCCACTGAGCCACCCAGTCACCCCCTGAATATTCTTTTAAACAGGGAAGATTCCTTCATGTGGATATTAAAATACAATAATAATTCCAAAAACTCAGTTCACCTACATTTTAGAATCTACTATATAAAGTGAAGTTATACCTGTATTTCATTAGGACTATGAACACCTGCAGCAAATACTTAAAATATTCCAACTATGTTTCCTAACAGAACATTCCAAAGGAGAAACTGCTGGTTATTTATTATAATCGAAGGTCAGGTATAGTATGTATCTGTTGAAATCAGGGTTTTCACTTATAAATTGTGCCCTACTGATCTTCCTTGACTTACGATGGGGTTACATCCCCACAAACCCATCATAAGTTGAAAATACCCTAAGCTGGAAATGCATATCATACACCTAACCTACTGACCATCACAGCTTAGCCTATGATGAGCAAAATCATCTAACACAAAGCTTAGTTTACAATGAAGTGCTGCACCTCTCATGTAATTTATTCAATACTGTACTGAAAGGGAAAACCAGGCTGGTTGTCTGAGGGCAGAAGGATCTGGCTGCTTACCCCCGTGACTGCACGGCGGACTGGGAGCTGCAGTTCCTGCCCAGCAACACGAGAGAGCCATGCTAGCTGGGCAGAAGATGAAAATTCAAAATGAAGTATGGTTTCTACTAAATGCATACTGCCTTTGCACCATTATAATGTCAAAGTATCATAAGTCAAACCATTGTAACATGGGGACCATCTGTACATACTTGGGAAAGAAAATGTGTTTTTAAAGCTCTACTTCTCTTTACTGTATGGGATTGTGTTCTTGATATCTTTTCTAAGCTCATGTTCATCACACAACATCTCTGCTGTATAATTTAATCATGGCTTGTATCTTTCATCACCTGGATAAACTCTATGAAGTAATTATAAGTACTTCTGAAACTGATGAACAACAAGCATTTGCCTTCATGATTTTTAAAAAAATACTGACTTGTGTCCTCATTAAAGGAAATGAGGCTTAACGTTTCCTTCTTGTGGCTGTAAACTTCCTAAATATAAATCCGGGATGTTCATCATGGATTTGTGTCATAGGCACACACTGGATAAAGAGGAGAATTTCAGAACTGTAACACAAAAATGTCTGTTGGCTCAGGATAAATAAAAACTGTCATTTCTACAGAGTAAAGAACTGCTTGAGAGCGGTAAAGAGAGGACAGATGTGACACAGGAACAACAGGTGAAAACAAGTCTCAGGGCAGGTGGTCTGGGAAGATGTCATCAACTCTACCCTGCTGTCCTCAGGCAGCACTGCAGGGCACCGGGCCAGGAAACAGGAATGTGGCATCTTGCGAAGGCTTTCATCCAAGGAGACCACGTGTATTTTCCTGGCAGGGTATCCTAATATCTAATAATTCTCACTGCACTGGATTTTCTATACCATGGGTTAGGATTAAACTGGCAATGATTCATGTTCAGAAACTGCTTTTGTATTTGAGTAGGAAGACGAATTCAGACTTTAGGATCCCCATTCAAACTGCCTTCTAGAGGAGTGATAACCATACAGCCTGAAAAATGAAAAAAAAAACAAAACAACACCTGAAACTAATCAGTCATAACTAATGAAATCTCCACACTAATACTGGCAGGTATGAAAACACCCCAAATTTGGTCTTCTCTGCATCAAACGTATTTTCTGTATGAAACAGAATGAATGAAAAACTAATGCTGGGCCCTCCCAGGGCAGGGGATATAGGGTAAACCAGGAATTCCTCCTGTGTGTGTGTGTGTGTGTGTGTGTGTGTGTGTGTGTGTGGTACTCGGGGGTGGGTAGGGAAAATGGCAACTCCTCAGGGGCACGTGCGCACGTGTGTGTGTGTGTGGGGTACTCGGGGGTGGGTAGGGAATATGGCAATTCCTCAGGCACACGTGTGTGCGTGTGTGTGCGCGTGGTACTCGGGGGTGGGTAGGGAATATGGCAATTCTTCAGGTGCACGTACGTGTGTGTGTGTGTGTGTGTGTGTGTATGGTACTTGGGGGTGGGTAGGGAATATGGTAATTCATCAGGCGAGGCCATAGACTTAATCATCTCCAGGCACAGAGAGGAGGGAAGCCAGCACTTCCAGGGAAAGCCTTCTCCCCTCACTCCCTGCGTGCCTACACTACTGCCCCGAGGAGTCCCAGCTACAGGGAAGAATGGGGAGTGGTGCCTGCCCTCACATATGGTAAGGAAGAAAACACGCAACCACCAGTTATAACAGAGTGTGGAAAATGTTACGAAATGTGCTCGTGGTACCCAGGAGGAGCTCCGGGAACACGAGAGCCAGCGAGCCAGGCTGACTGTAACTTGCCAGGGCGAGGAGGAGAGGAGGGCAGCGGACTGTAAGGGGTGATATTTGGGTTGAGTCTTCAAGGACAGGTGGAACTTCCCTAGACAGACTTCCATGGACAAGGGCAGGAGGAACAGCACGTGCAAAGGCAGGAGAGCAGTATGGATTTAGGAAACCAAAACAGTCCACTGTGGCTAGTGTGTAGGGGAGCAGGGGCCAGAGAGCTAAAAAGGTTAGGGGGAGTCACGTGATGGCCTGGACACCTTCCCAAACCCTCAATTAACAGTAATGTGCATGGAAGTCTAACAGAACTGGAGAGAGGAGGTCAGCAGACAGAGAAGCCAGCATCTAGAAACTGTACAGCAGACGGACGCGTGGGAAGTGACCAAACCCAAGCAAACTGAAGCCCAAACCTACAGCAAGGAAGAAGACAAGGAGTAAGATGATTTCTGCCACAGAAGCCAAAGACCTTTCTGAAAGTGGACGTGAGGGTGGGGAGAAGACAGGAGGATTGGGCAGAAGTCCTGAGAAAGAATGGGCAAGCCTCCACACATCCTCTCCCGTGCACACGGACAGGCGTGCGTCTGTCTGACCCACTGGAAGAGCTGAACAGAAGCCCGGGGCGGGGACAGACCCAGACACAGCTCAGGGGCCTGTGGGGAAAGCTTGGCAACTCGGTGCTGGAAACGAGCCCACCTCAGTCACCAGGTGAGGGACATGTGGAAGGACTGGTCCAGAGGTCGCCCCACAGGGAAACCCATCTGTTAAGAGCGCCACCACTGCCCCGTGTCCAGGTCATTTTTGAGTCTCCACCTCTTAAATATGAGCAGGTGACCAGAGACAACCAGACATCTGAGAAAAGCATCTAATACGAAAAAGAGAAGCCAAAACAAAGCCAGAAAGAATCTGAAGGAAAAAGACCATGAAAAATACAAAAAGATACTTCAAAACCTCTATTATCTTCATGTTGTTTCATCCTCCACAAATTGTTTTGTTTTGTTTTTAAAAAAAAAGCACAATCAGGGGCGCCTGGGTGGCTCAGTAGGTTAAAGCCTCCGCCTTCAGCTCAGGTCATGCTCTCAGGGTCCTGGGATCGAGCCCCACATCGGGCTCCCTGCTCAGCGGGAAGCCTGCTTCCCCCCTCCCTCTGCCTGCCTCTCTGCCTACTAGTGATCTCTCTCTGTCAAATAAATAAAATAAAATCTTAAAAAAAAAAAACACAATCAGAAAATAGGAAAGAGCTCTTAAAAACTAAAAATAGCTACTGGGGGGTGGGAGGGTAGGGATAGGGTGGATGGGTTGTGGACACTGGGGAGGGTTTGTGCTATGGTGAGTGCTGTGAAAGGTGTAAGCCTGATGATTCACAGACCTGTACCCCTGGGGCAAATAAAAAAAAATAGCACTAATTTTTTAAAAGTCAAAGAAAACTTGGAGGATATAGCTCAGAATATTGCCCAGAAAATAGGATAAGCAAGCAAAAAGCAAAGTAAAGAAACTGGGAAAGAAAAGACATTACAATCAGATCATCAGTCTAGAAGGGCAACATCTAAGTAATAAGACTTCCAGAAAGAGAGAAGAAAACACGGAAGAGCTGAAAGGACGGGTTGCAAAGGGGTCGTGGTGTCCCAGCTAAACATACAATCGTCTCGAAATTTCCAACACCTGTAAGACATGTTCCACCATGATGAGGGTTCCACCAGACCACAAAATAAAGGTTATTGCAGAAATAGGGGCTCCCACACCAGGGGAGAGAAGGGAACCAAGGCACAGGGAGCCAGCTGTGTTGCTGGGGCAGGGAGCCAAGGGCCCCGGGAGGGATAGTGCCAGAAAATCATCTCCCAAGTGGTGGAACACATTAGGAGATTTCTAATATTTTTGGGGGAGTGGGTGTAGGAATTAATCTGTGATTGACACACAGACAATTAAGCAATAAGTAAGGCACCATTACTAACTGTGGACAAAGCCAATAGTGCACAAGGCAGGCAATGCAACCCTAGTTTTGTGTGTCCATCATCTGTGACTCGCACTTTGAGCACAGAATGGCCGACCGCGGAGACAGGAGCACGCTGCGAGGCCGGGTATGGAAAGGGGCATTCCAAGAGAGCCAGCTTCTCATCTTCCAGGTAGGAAGTCAGTAGAGAATACCTGGGTCCAAAACATTAAGATCTGACAGAACAAGCCCATCATTCAGAGATATGGAGAGAAACACAAGGAGTTAAAAGTGGTTGCCACAGGGAGTGGGAATCAGAGAGCAGGACTTGGGGAGCAGGAATCGGAGTGGGAGGAGTAGCACAGGCAGTGAAAAGGTGCCTGTGTTTTGTTTGTTTTTTAAATTTTTCATTATAAGCCTAGTAGAAGTACTATTTTTAAAACTACTGCTTTTAAACTTGATAAACAGTAAAAATAAACATAAAGTTAGAGAGGGACCAGACTCATATGTTTATCTTATAGATTTTCCCTCAAAAACCAAATGCGAGACATAATCCCAATTTCCTACATAAAGCAGAAGTGGAGGTGCCGGGGGTCTGGTCGGGTGCTCCTGGCCCCTCCTCCCCGCAGCTCACTCCATCCCCTGCCCTAGGAAGGCAGCTCCACGGAATTCTGGGAGGATACCAGTTTGCAGGCCATGGCCGCAGGCAAAGGGAGATCTTTAAATAACTTCAAAGATTTGAAAAGTCACTCTGCCTCACTGCGCAGGAACCAGGAAAGGGGCAGCAGTGGCAGAAACAGCCACTGACAAACAGAAGGAACCAGCCAGGGCACAAAGCTGAAGACGAGCGATGGGAAGAACTTGCAAGAGGCCAAGTCCAGCAGCCCTGTTACAGAATGCACGGTGTGTGAGAGTAGGAACACTTTCATTTAAGCTGGTGTGAACGTAACCATCTTTAGCGTTTAAACATAAATAAATAATCCCTGACACAGAAAGATTTAAGAAGTGGAATCACCAGGCCTTGATGACTAAGTGGAGGTAAAGACAAGGAGGAGGGCACGTCCAGCGGAGCCCCCAGGGTGGGTGCAAGTGACCGGCAACAGGGGCAGGGGCAGCGAGGAAGACGGACCAGCTGCGCTGGGGCCGAGCTGGATCTGAGCAGGGTCCAGGCAGCGAGCGCTCAGCGGGAGGGACAAGGGGGGCAGATGGCTCACGAAGCTCCCAGCCTAGGGAGCCTGCGTGCTCAGGTGGGAGCTGACAGACCGTGGCAGTGGGAGAATCACCCCAAGGACAGAAGAAAGGGGAAACGCCAACACTGGACCCCTAGACAAGTGGACCAGGTGAGAATGAGGAACGAGCGCCGGAGCCCGAGTGGCCGTGTCAGCAAAGGCGGCAGCCGGGGGCTTCCGGGAGCGGGTCCGAAGGGTGGTACTGGGAAGAGGCAGGACGAGGATGGAACGTGCACTGGATGTGGCGATCGAGGCCTCGCTGCCAGCCGGGGGAGAGCAACGTCCGGAGGCACGAGGCCGGGATGTGCGGCCTGAGGTCACAGAAGCCNGGGGGGGGGGCGAGCGTGGGGCGGAGGACGCGAAGCCCCGGGCTGCCTGGAGACCAGGCTTCACGTGAGGAAAGAGCTCCACAGCCCTGGGGGCCTCAGGAGAGAGACCAGTCTGCCCGAGGGCCGTGCAGAAGCAGCGGCAAAGAAAGGCCAACAGGCGAGGCCTGCGATTCCCGAAAAGGACCCGAGTCCGCGTGGAAGCTGCGAGGCCAGGATGCCCCATGTGACGTCTGGGTGTCACGGTCGCGCAGAGGCCAAGCTGATCTTCTCTGCGTCACCCCGATTCTAGCGCAGGTGCCGCCGAAGTGAGCACTGGATGAACCACACGGCATCTGCTCCAGGGGCTGCGCTGTGAATGACAACGGGTGTTGCTGACTCCCCTGAAGCGCACACGGCTTCCATGCCGCCGGATCCCCTTAAAATAAATCCAAATGGTTCAGGCACCCAAACGACGCACGTGCCACCCTCCAGGAGCCGTGGTAGATGAGGGGAACCCGGGGAGAGAAAAAGACAAACCGCCAGCCTGAGAGGCAGTTCTTGGCAGACCTCCTTATGCCCTGAGCAAAAGCGTGCTCCCGGGAACTTTCTTCTTGCGAGGGGTTCTCCCAAGACGGGCGGGAACTAGAGTTTTCTTCCCCTCCTGGTTCAGGTGCGCTCCTTCGTCCCCATCTAACCTCAGTTCCTCAGTCTAAGGCTTTTCCCTTCTGTCCTATCTTGCCGGGACACAGATCCACCAGCTAGTCCCTGTTCTAGGAGAGTCACGGTCATGTCTACACACAAAGATCACGTGCTGGCCTCTCTAACTTCCTGATGGAAGTGCACCTCAAGTTCTGAACAACCTTCTCTGGTTCAAAGGCTCTCAAAGGGAACCGATGGTCACCTAAGACTCAAAGAATGCTAGACAGACACGTGTAAATGTGTATGTCTCAAAGCGCTTTCCTACAGTGAGAGGCATGGTGTTCTCCCAGACCCCTGGAGAACGTAGAGGGAATTCAGCTTTCCCCTCCTACACACTGGGCTGTGATGCCGGGTGTTTCCTAGAAATGGCAAAAGCTTCATTGCTGCATTACTCTTGATCAACCGAGGACCCACAGAAACATTTTCCCCAGTCATATTTGTATTTATTTCTCTGACATTTTCTATTTATATCATTTGCTTTTTCTTCCAAGCCCTACAAAGACTGTTCTACTTATAAATAGATCTCAAGTTTATCAAGCTAAATTTATATAAGTGTCTTTTCTGTGAATTTTCTATTCTTCAAAATATTTTTTGCAGACTCATATTTTTTATGAGGCTGTTATGGACTGAATGTTTGTATCCCACTTGAAATTCGTATGCTATAGCCCTAACCCCTAATGTGACAGTATTTGCAGATAGAGCCTGTAAAGAGGTAACGAAGGTTAAATGAGGTCAAAAGGATAGGGCCCTAAGCCAATAGAATTGGTGTCCTTATATGAAAAGGAAGAGATACCGGGGATGAGCACACAGGAAAGGCCGTGTGAGGACACAGGAAGATGGTGGCCACCTGCCAGCCCAGGAGAGAGGCTTCAAGAGCAACCAAGCCTGCCAACACCTGATCCTGAGCTTCCATCTTCTAGACCTGTGAGAGAGAAACACCTGATGTTTAAGCCCTCCGGCCTGTAGAATTCCCTAGGGCAGCCTGAGGAGACTAAGACAGTCACATTCCCTTCTTGCAATTTAATGGAAGGCAAATTTTAGCCTGACATGAAACACATCGCTTGAAAAAATCCACTATAGGCATAGATGAAATTAAGAACAACAGTTTTGAAAAACAGTTTTGTTTTTACAAAAGTTCTGTCAGATTCATCTCTCCTCCTCATGGGATAATAAGACAGTATATGCCTTTTATTTTTTTATTTTTTAAAAGATTTTATTTATTTATTTCACAGAGGGAGAGAGATCACAATGAGGCAGAGAGGCAGGCAGAGAGAGAGAGGGGAAGCAGGCTCCCCGCTGAGCAGGGAGCCTGATGCGGGCCTCGATCCCAGGACCCTGAGATCATGACCTGAGCCGAAAGCAAAGGCTTTAACCCACTGAGCCACCCAGGTGCCCTAGACAGTATATGCCTTTTAATGTGGCTCAATGTGAAAGATAGGGTCTCACCTATTAACTATCTTTACCCAAACTGTTTATTCCAAACCTAATCTCAACCTAACTTCCAGATGATAGAAAATAGGCTAGTAGAAGTTAAATGATCCTAGGGTAAACAATCATACGCCTAGACTGTGGAATATTCTACAAAGTTACCACATTAAACTTGTGGAAAAGATAATGTCATTAAAAAAAAAAGGAAATTTTTCTAGACTGAAGATATAACAAACAATGGCTGTACATAACCCAGACCCCAAGGTCAAATAACAAAAGAGAGAGAGAGAGAGAGAGAGAGAGAGGGAGAGAGAGAGAGAGAGAAAAGCTTTCAAAACACATTCTTGTAACAATTAGGGAGCTACGAAGTAGCCAGGATATCAGCAAATACTGCTAATTTCTTGGGCGTGATAATGTAGGAGAATAATTTCAGTCTTAACGACAAGCATGTTGGAATATTTTGGAGTGATGTGCACAATGTCTATAACTTATTTTCAAAAAACAGTACTACAAGAAGTGTGTGCATGTATAAAGAGAAAGAGAGGGAGAAAGGGAGGCAGGAAGGGGGGCAGGAGGAGACAGTGCACAAATACAGGAAAATATTAGTTGGTGAATTTCAGGGAGGTATATTCTTTCAACTTTTCTGTAATGTTTGAATATGTGCATAACAGAAAGTTGGGGAAGATGACCCCAAATATCACTCTAGACTGTCTAGATCAGGAATCTGAAGGGGGAACGTTCATGCATGGAGTCCTATGAGCTCCCAACACTTTATGCAAAGTGACAAACACAATCGCGTATGTACGTGTGCACAGTTTTCCAGGAAACGGTTCCCAATTCCCACCTGATATTTAAAGTAGTCTATAATCCCCAAGAGGGTACAGAAATCAGCTCTGGTAGCTGAAGAAAACATATGACAGTAGGAAAACAGCTAGACTCTCAAACTCACTTGTACAATACTACTGCTTATATTTTAAAAAGTTAGGAAACAACCTAAAATCCCATAGGATCAGGAGTATCTCAAGATGGGAGGAGGCAGCTTCATCCTGGACGTTTCACTCTCTGGAAAGTGCATGAGGTTCTCTGGGACAAGGGAAGAGGAGGAGGCGCAGCTTTGGACATCAGCTCCCAACGTTAAGGGCTCAGGGCATTACATTTCAAGTTGTTGTCATATTTTTTGCTCATTAATAATTTTCAAACCAAGCAAGAGATATGAAAGAGTGACAGACAAGGAGGAAGGAATATTATTTTTCTATGTCTCGGTTCAAATATGACTGACGGGAGTATACCATCCATCTCGTCTCTACGTTCAATCCCTAGAAGGACCCTCATTGCTTCAGGGGTCTGCAACCTTTCTTAAAGGCAGTGAGTGCAGCACTTTCCCTGAATGACATCCTACCTGTTAGCCCCAAATACAGAACCAGTAAAAGCAGTCTCTCAGACAGAAGTCGTGGGCCAGGAGACCAACCACCAGCCAAAGTCACTCTCTGATCCTGCAGACAGGTCTACAGAGCCAAATCCAAGTGCCTCCACCTGGCTTTAAAGCTGCAGCCCGTCTGCACTCCGCTGTGCCCGCGACCCCATGCTGTCTGCCACCCCTGCAACTTTGCCGGACGCAGTGCAGGACGTTTGGGGGCCCCTGGCACCTCAAAGGCAGGTGCCAAGTCTTGCTCACTGTGCCCCTGGCATGTCTGGGTGCTGTGCCTGTCACTCTCCAAGTATGTCTGTCCGGCAGGCACAGCTCATCAGGGGACTGGGACATGAGCCTCCCACGTTCCATCCCTCGAGGCAAGCGAAGAATGTGAAGCCAAGACTTCCACTTCCACATATGTAAGTGCTTTCACATCTGTTCGCTCATCTGATTACAAAAGCCCCGGGGAAACAGGCAGGAAATAATTCACACCCTCCATCACAGAGGAGGAAATGTGCAGAGAGAGGTATCTGGGCAAGGCCCCGGAATGCGCTGCAGCTGACTTCTCAGAGCAGACTCTAGGGGCAGTGGACACCTGCAAAAACACGGCACAGTAAATGCAAGCGCTTCTTATAGTTACACACAAATGCTACTGGGTACCTAGGAGCCTCGGCGCCATGGAAGAAACCTGGAGTTGTGACTGTTTCTTTGTAGCTCTCGTAACAGTAATTTTGAGAAGAGAAAAAATACTGACCACTTTTACTTGAAAAAAAAAAAAACGGAAACATGGAAAGGTTTGGTGGTTAGTGGAAAGCAATTCAGTTAAAAAAAAAAAAAGAAAAGAAAAAGAATGAAAAGAAAAAAAGACTCAAAAATAAAAGTTATGGTTCCTTTTACATGGCTTGCTTTTTATCAATAGTAAACTAAAATCTCTGCTACGAAATGTCCTGGCGTTTTATAGATTTTGTTGTGCTTGGAAAACACAAGCTTCATATTTACAAAGGTTTTACCTGGTCAACCTTTTTATTTAAAAAATGAATTATCAATATGTCATTTTATTAGGTTATATATTATTTTATCATGAAAGTAAAACAGATGCATTAAAGAATATTTTAAAATTGGGTTTTAGAAAATGACCCAAAAGCTCATCACGGCAAAACAACAACCTACCTGTGGCATTTTGTCTCCTTCCAGGTCTTTCTAGCATGCGGATGGGTTTCTTTTAGTTGTTGTATGACACGGTAATCATACCACATACACCGTTTCATATTCCTGATTTTTTTCATCAACATTATATCATAAGAGCTCTTCCAGATTATTACATTGCCTTCATAACTGCAACCCACAATTTTCTGAACTACTTATTATATAATTCTTTCAGTGGTAATACCAGTTTACTTAACCATTCTATTTTTAGACAAGTAGGCTGTTGCCGAATTTTTACTATCTTAAATAATGTTCTAATGACTACAACTTTTATTTTCTTCCCTTTTGTTTCTTTTAGATAAATTCCTACAGTATATTACCAGGTTGAAGTGAACAATTTTTTAAGACTTTTGACACATTCTGCCCAAATTGCTTCCCAAAGGTCTAGTACACATTACCAGCAATGAATATATGAATCCTTTGATTCTTATTTTATCATTAACTTAGCATTTATCATTAACTCTTATCATTAACCAATATATCGTCTGTACCATTTTATTTTCTTTGCTAATAATGTAACTATATCCTATGTTATTTTGCATTTTTCTCCTGAAAGTGCATACTTTTCCACCACATGAATACTGACTAGTTGAACTTCCTTGGTGAAACATTCTGGCCATTATCCATTTATCAACTATTCGTAGATTAAAAAGTATATTTGTATGAATATTTTCTATAGTTAAAACGTTAACTCAATGTTTATCATACTGATGGGAAATACTATTTCTCCACTCTATGGTTCACTTAAAGTTCTTTTTTTAATTTTTACCTGGACATAGTCATTGTTCTTCACTGTTATGATTCTTTAAAAAGGTCTTCTGAGCCAGATTCCCCCTCCCCCATCCCTTCCCTGTGTGACTGTATGCAATTCACTTCCGCCTCAGCTCAGATGGTTTTAACATTACACACCCATATTCAAGAGGCTTTACCTGTTGATCATCAGGAGTCCATATGCCACATGTGATTTGACTTTCCAAGTTGATCTCGGACGACCAGTGTCTTTGTCCACTGACAGAACCAACCAGGACAAACCCGTCTCGATATGAAATAAGTGCTTGCGTCCCATCATGGCTCCACGTGAAATCACTCACCTTTGAGACACACATAGACAAAAGGCATCAATTTGTAACCAGAAAAGGAAAGCAGTTTTTTCAAAGGCTACAGTCATTAGTCATTAACTTAGCCTTTGGCTAAGAGTCAGATGGCCTTAAAGAGAACAATATATAAAATACATGTATTATAAAACTAATATATAATATAAAAGATACCATTTGAAAAGCAAGTGTCAGTGCCGTGCTAGGTGCTTCACATATTCTTAATCCTTGAAGCCTTGTTTGAGGGAGGTGTTATCATGTCCATTTTGTGGAGAAAAAAGACACAGGGGGATAAGTAACTTATCCTTGATCACACACAGCTGGTGAATGGCCTCACCAAGAATGACCCAGGGTCGTTGGTTCCTGCCATTGTTCTATGGCCTTGCACCTACAGTAACAGATGCTCCATTAGTCTCTCTGGGTCACTTATCAAAAGAATAAAGTTCCTGGTTTCTTATTACATAACTTTCTCAATCTTGCTAACAATAGTCCCTTAATCACAATGAAAAAAAAATTTAACTAGAAAAATCACACAAACTTATCAAATGCGTTTATTGCATTTATTCAAGTAACCACATTTTTAAAATCTTTTACTCTACTACTGTAGTGAATTACTTCCACAGATTTCCTCAAATTACACTACCCTTGCATGCCTAGAAGCAGCCCAACTTGGAGGTGAAGTATTGTGTTTTATAGATACAGTCGACATTGGTGTACTAACAAGTTTAAAACTTCTACAGCTGTATTCATGAGGGAAATAAACTTGTGATTTCCTATTCTGTAATGTCTTTGTCTGGATTTCTCAAGGTTATGCTGACCTCTCAGAATGAGCTGGAGAGTACTTCCTCCCATTCCGCTGCCTGGAAGAATCTGTATAAACGGGGATGACTGTTGCTTGAAAATTTGGTATAACTTGCCTATAAAACCATCTGCCTCTGACTTTTTTTGTGTGAAGATTTTTAACCATTGTTTCAATTTACTTAATAGTTTTAGTACTAGTCAAACTTTAAGGCTTTTTACTTCTTCTTGAGTCAGTTTTATTAAATTATTTAAAAAACTTTCCAGCTTATGTAAGTTTCCCAAACTGTTGGCAAGTAGTTGCTGAGAGTATTTAGTATCTTTTTAAAAATCAACTTCACTGAGGTATAATTTATATACAATAAAATAAAGCTCCCCCTCAGAAGTCAATTCCCTACCCTCACCCTTGGTCCAAGGGAACCAGTGATCTAATTTCTCTCACTAGCTGCTTATTCTTGAATTGTACATGAATGGAACCGTATACATAATATGTTCACTTTTGTGTATGGGGGCTTTTACTCGGTATTTAATGGTTTAAGAGTATTCTAAATTCATGTGTGCATTAGCAGTTCATTCCTTTTCACAGATGAGTAGTATTCCATTGTATAAATATACCACAATTTATTTATCCACCCAAATTGCCAGGCATTTAGGTTATTTCCACTATTAGGCTATTATAAAATTGCTATGAACATTCATGTGCAAGACTTTTTGTAGACACATAGTTTTATTTCTCCTGAGTAAATAAACACCTACAAGTGGAATTAATTGGATTGTATGTTAAGTGTAAGTTTAACTGCATAAGAAGTTACCAAACTATTTTCCAAAGTGGTTATGCCATTTTATACTCCCAGCAGCAGTGTATGAGAGTAACAACATGTCCACGCCTCACCGACACTTGGTATTGTCAGTCTCTCTTATTTTAGCTATTCTAGTAGGTACGGAGTGATGGAACACTGTGCTCTTAATTTGCATTTCTCCAATGTAGCCACGCTGAGCATTTCACATGTTTATTGACCATTTGCACATCATCTCTTGGGACATGTCTGTTCAAATCCCTTGCTATATGTATCTATCCATTTATTCATATATATGTGTTACATGTATGAATATTCATACATATATATTACATCTGTATATATATGAATATATGAGTTTTCAACCTTATTGTGCTATAAAAATACTAGATACAATCCTTTGTCAGATATGTGTGGTGCAAATAATTTCTCTTATTCTGTGGCTTGCTTTTTCATTTTCTTAGTGGTATCTTTCAAAAAGTAAAAGTCTTAAATTTTGATGAAGTCCAGTATCAATTTTTTTCTTTTATGGTTCATGCTTTTTGTGTCCAGTCCATTGAATGTTTACCTAATCCAAGGTTGCAAACTCAAGGTTTCAGAGAAGTTTAGTTTTTACATTCACATCTGTGATTTATTTTGAGTTAATTTTGCACTGAGTGTAACAGCAGAATCAAGGTTTTGTTGTTGTTTTTGTTTTTAATATTTTATTTGAGAGAGAGAGTGAGCAGGAGTGGGGTTAAGGGCAGAAGAAGTGGAAGAGGGAAAAGCAGACTCCCCACTGAATGGGGAGCCCCCCAACATGAGTCTCCATCCCAAGACCCTGAGATCATGACTGAGTTGAAGGCAGGGGCGCTTTTGCTGACTGAGCCACCCAGGCGCCCCCAAGGGTTTTTTTGTTTTTAAATATAGACATTCAGTTGTTTCAGCCATTTGTCAAAAAGACTGTTCCCTGGATGTTACCTAGAGTTATTACGGTGATCCTTTCACAATACGGTTGACCTTTCAACAACTCAGGGCTTAGGAGTGCTGATCCCTACGCAGCTGAAAATCCACATGTAACTTTTGACCCCCCCAAAACTTACTATTAATAGCCTACTGTTGACCTGATGCCTTATGAAGAGCAAAAAAACCCAGTCAATAATACATACTTGTATGTTACAGCTCTTATATACTGTATTCTTACAATCTCGTGAGCTAAAGAAAATATTAACCAAATCATAAGGAAAGTGCATTTATGGTATTATACTGTATTTTTAAGTTTTTATTTAAATTCTAATCAGTTAACATAATGTAATATTAGTTTCAGGTGTAGAATTTAGTGATTTATCACCCAGTGCTCATCACAAGTGCTCTCCTTAATCCCCATCAACCATTTACCCCATCCCCTGCCCACCTCCCCTCCAGCAACCCTCAGTTTGTCCCCCATAGTTAAGAGTGTTTTCTGGCTTGCTTCTCTTTTTAAAAACTTTCCCCCTATTTCATCTGATTTGTTTCTTAAATTCCATATGAGTGAAATCATACAGGATTTGTCTTTCTCTGACTGACTTATTTCGCATAGCATAATACTCTCTAGCTCCACCTGTATCGTTGCAAATGGCAAGATTTCATTCTTTTTTATGTCTGAGTAGTATTCCACAGTGTGTGTGTAACATATACCACATCTTCTTTATCCATTCATCAGTCAATGGCTATGGTTGATAATGTTGCTACAAACATCGGGGTGCATGTATTTCTGTATCCTTTGGGTAAATATCTAGTAGTGCAATTGCTAGACTGTAGGGTAGCTCTATTTCTAACTTTTTGAGAAAACTCCATACTGTTTTCCAGGGTGTCTGTACCCCTAAATTCCCAGTCTGCATTCCTGCCAGCTATGTAAAAGGGTTCCCCTTCTCTGAATCCTCGTCAACATCTGTTATTTCCTGTGTTAACTGTAGCCATTCTGACAGGTTTGAGGTGATATCTCACTGTAGTTTTGATTTGCATTTCCCTGATGATGAGTGATGTTGAGCATCTTTTCATGTGTCTGTTAGCTATTTGTATGTCTTCTTTGGAGAAATGTTTGTTCATGTCTTTTGCCCATTTTTAAACTAGATCATTTTGGGGGTGTTGAATTTTATAAGTTCTTTATAGATTCTGGATACTAATCCTTTATCAGACATATCATTGGCAAATTATCTTCTCCCATTCCAAAGGATGCCTTTTAGTTTTGTTGATTGTTTCCTTTGCTGTGCAGAAGGTTTTTTATCTTGATGAAGTCCCAACAGTTTATTTTTGCTTTTGTTTCCCTTGCCTCAGATGTATCTAGTAAGATGTTTCTATGGCCAACATCAAAGAAGTTACTGCCTATGTTCTCCTTTAGGATTTTGATGGTTTCCTGTCTCACATTTAGGCCTTTCATCCATTTTGAATTTATTTTTGTGCATGGTGTAAGAAAGTAGTTTAGTTTCATTCTTTTGCATGTAGCCATCCTGTTGTTCCCAACTCCATCTGTCAAAGAGACAAGCTTTTTTCCACTGGATATTTTTTCTCACTTCATCAAAGATTAGTTAACCATATAGTTGTGGGTTCACTTCTGGGATTTTTATTCTGTTCCACTGATCTATGTGCCTATTTTTGTGCCAGTACCATACTGTCTTAAGCTTTGTAATATAACTTGAAGTGATGCCTCCAGCTTTGCTTTTCTTTTTCAAGATTGCTTTGGCTGTTCAGGGTCTTCTGTGGTTCCATACGAATTCTAGGATTGTTTGTTCTAGCTCTGTGAAAAATGCTGGTGGTATTTTGACAGGGACTGCATTAAATGTGTAGACTGCTTTGGATAGTATAGACATTTTAATAGTATCTGTTCTTCTGATCCACGAGCATGGAATGTTTTCCATTTCTTTGTGTCATCTTCACTTTCTTTCATTAGTGTTTTACAATTTTCAGAGAACAGATCTTTTACCTCTTTGGCTAACTTTATTCCTAAGTATGTTATGATTTTTGGTGCAATTTTAAGAGGGATCGATTCATTGACTTCTCTTTCTGCTGCTTCATTACTGGAGTATAGAAATGCACTAGATTTCTGTATGTTGATTTTGTATCCTACGACTTTACTGAATTCATGTATCAGTTCTAGCAATTTTTTTGGTGGAGTCCTTTGGGTTTTCTATATAGAATAACATGTTTGCAAATAGTGAAAGCTTAACTTCTTCCTTGCCAATCTGGATGTCTTTTATTTCTTTTTGTTGTCTGATTGCTGCGGCTAGACTTCTAGTACTACATAGAATAACATTGGTGAGAGCGGACATCCCTGTCTTGTTTGTGACTGCAGAGGAAATGCTCTGTTTTTCCCCACTGAAGTAGATATTAGCTGTGGGTTTTTTGTACATGACTTTTATGAGGTTGAGGTATGTTCCCTCAATCCCTACTTTGTTGAGGGTTTGTTATTATGAGTGTTATACTTTGTCAAATGCTTTTTCTACATTTATCAAGAGGATCATAAGGTTCTTATCCTTTCTTTCATTAATGTGCTCTATCACATTGATTGATTTGTAAGTACTGAAACACCCTTGCAGCCCAGGAATAAATCCTACTTGATTTTGATGAAATAATTCTTTTAATGTATTGTTTGATTCAATTTGTTAGTATTTTGTTGAAAATTTTTGCATCTGTCTTCATTAGGGATATTGGCCTGTAGTTCACTTTTTTAGTGGAATCTCTGTCTGGTTTTGGAATCAGGATAATGTTGGTCTCATAGAATGAGTTTGGAAGTTTTCCTTCCATTTCTCTTTCCTGGAATAGTTTGAGAAGAATAGGTATTAACTCTTCTTTAAATGTTTGGTACAATTCCCCTCTGAAGCCATCTGGCCCTGCACTTTTGTTTTGTTGGGAGGTTTTTGAATATAGATTCTATTTCTTTGCTGATTATCAGTCTGTTTAAGTTTCCTATTTTTCTTCCTGCTTCAGTTTTGGTAGTTTTTATGTTTCCAGAAATTTATCCATTTCTTCCAGATTGTCCAATTTGTTGGTATATAATTTTTCATAATATTCCCTTAAATTGTTTGTATTTCTGTGGTGTTAGTTTTTATTTGTCTTCTCTCATTTGTCATTCTATTTGGGTCCTTTCTCTTTTCTTTTTGATAAGTCTGGCTAGTGGTTTATCAATTTTATTAATTTTTTCAAAGAACAAGCTCCTGGTTTCATTGCTTTATTCCACTGTTTTCTGACATCATTTATTTGATATCATTTATTTGTGCTCTAATCTTCATATTTCCCTTCTGATGGCTTTAGGCTTCATTTGTTGTTCTTTCTCCTGCTCCTTTAGGTGTAAGATTAGGTTGTTTGAGATTTTTCTTGCTTCTCGAGGTAGGCCTATATTACTATATAACTTCCCTCCTAGGACTGCTTTTGCTGCAGCCCAAAGGTTTTGAACCACCATGTTTTCATTTTCATTTGAGTCTATGTATTTTAAAAATTTCTTCTTTAATTTCCTGGTTGACTCGTTTATTCTTTAGTAGCATATTGTTCAATCTCCATGTATTTGTGATCTTCCCAAATTTTTCTTGTGGCCGACTTCAAGTTTCATAGTGTTGTGGTCAGAAAACATGCATGGTATGCTTTCAATCCTTTTGTACCTGTTGAGGCCTGATTTGTGACCTAGTCTGTGATCTACACTGAAGGATATCCCATGTACACTTAAAAGGAATGTATATCCTGCTGCTTTAGGATGAAATGTTCTGATTGTATCTGTTAAGTCCATCTCGTCCAGTGTGTCATTCCAAGGCACTGCTTCCTTCTTTTTCTGCTTAGATTATCTGTCCATTGATATAAGTGGGTTTTAAAGTCTCCTACTACTATTGTATTATTATCATCAATGAGTTCCTTCCTTTATATTTGTTACTATTTTATATATTTGGATGCTTCTAAGTTGGGGGCATCAATATTTGCAATTGTTAGATCTTCTTGTTGGATAGTCCCTTTTATTGTGATATAGTGCCCTTCTTCATCTCTTGTTACAGTCTTTGGTTTAAAATCTAGTTTGTCTGACATAAATATTGCTACTCTGGCTTTTCTTTTCTTTTTTTTTTTTAACTCATTTTTGCATGATAAGTATATCCCCATTCCCTCACTTTCAACCTGCAAGTATCTTTAGGTCTAAAATGAATCTCTTGTAGGCAGCATATAGATGGGTCTTATTTTTTTATGCACTGTGTCACCCTCTGTCTTTTGATTGGAGCATTTAGTCCATTTACAATCCACATAATTAAAGTTCTATTTTATTACTTGTTTTGTTGTTGTTTCTAAGATTTTCCTCTGGTCCTTTCTAGTCTTTCTTTCCCAGAGAGCCCCCTTTCATATTTTTTTTGCAGGGTTGGTTTAGTCACAAACCCCTTTACTTTTTGTTTGTCTTGGAAACTCTTTATCTGTCCTTCTATTCTGAATGATAGTCTTGTTGGATTGACATTTTCCCCATTTAGCATGCTGAATGTATAAGGCTACTCTCTTCTCACTCACAAAGTTTCTGTGGCAAGATCTGCTGCTAACCTTATGGCCCTTTCCTTGTCAGTTAAGGACTTCTTTTGTCTTGCTGCTTTTAGAATTTTTTTTTCCTTACCACTACATTTTGCAAATTTAACTATGTCTTGGTGTTGGCCTGTTTTTATTGATTTTGATGGGAATTCTCTATGACTCCTGGATTTGGATGTCTGTTTCCTTCCCCAGATTAAGTTTTCAGCTATGATTTCCTCAAATAAACCTTTTGTACCCTTTTCTCTCTTCTTCTTCTTCTTCTGGGACTCCTATGACATGAATGTTATTAGGTTAGATGGAATCACTGAGTTTCCCAAGTCTACTCTTGCGATCCATAATTTTTCTTTTGTTCAGCTTCATTATTTTCCATAATTCTATCTTCCATATCACTTATTTGTTCCTCTACTTCTTCCATCCTTGTGGTTATGACATCCAGTTGGTTTAGAATCTCAGATACTGCATTTTTCATTTCTGTTTTTTAGTTCTTTCATCACTGTAGAAGGGTCTCCCTGAGGTCTCCCATACTTTTCTCAAGCCCAGTGAATATCTTTATGACAGTTGCTTTAAATTCTGCAAGAGGCATATTACTTAAATCTGTTTTGATTAGTTCTCTGGCCATGACATTTTCTTATTCTTTCTTTTGGGATAAATTCCTCCATCCTGGCATTTTGTCTAGGTCTCTGTCTTCTTCTCTGTGTTAGAAAATCCTGTTATGTTTCCCGCTCCTGAGAGTAATGGCTTTATATGAAGAAGAGGTCATGCAATGTCCAGGGCCCGGTGCTTCAGGAAGTGTCTCTGATGTGTGCTGTACGCACTCTGCTGCTGTGTTTTGGCTGCTCTGTCCCTCAGGTCAGTCATTTACAGAGGCTCTCCCTGTCTGCAATGGACAGTGTTCAGACCTTGGCCAGAGGGTGGTGAGTTTTAAGTAGGTGTACTCTGGTCTGGTTGTTAAATGAGACCAGATTCTACTTCCACTAGAAAAGAAGCCTTAAAGAACTCTATGGTTGGTAGACATGGTGTGTGGGGGGTTTTCTGCTGGTCTTCTGGGGAAGGGATCCACTGTGCTGGTCTTTAGGAACACTTGGCTGAGAAAAGCAGTACCAGCAGAGCACAGAGGAGCAGGGCTTGGTGTCTGCAGGTCAGCCAGCCAGGGTTGGCACTGAACTATTTACTGAGGTTGGTTTACACAGAGCGTGAGGGAGGGGAATGGTGCCAGCCAGCTCCTTTGTCCTGGGAAAGGGAAGTCCATGCTTGCTGTTCTCAGGGAAGCCCTCCCAGAAGAGCAAAGAATTTTCCTTCATGCATCCATGTGCTTTTCATATCACTGTTTCCACACTGTCTCTGGGTTGCTTGTGTGCCTGCAGCAGTGCAGTATACTTTGGGCTCTATCCCAGCCAAGCTGGCTGACTTTTAAAACTACAAACTTTAGGGACCTGATGTGATGGGGACCTGCACTGGTCTTCTGGTGGAGGGTCTCACTATGCTGGGATGATGCAGGTTTGACTCAGAAAGGCAGTCACACCAGAGCACAGGGGCATGGGATCTGGAGAAAAGCAGGCTAAAGAGCCAGTGTCCAGGTTAGCTGCCCTCAGCAGGTGTCTCTGAGCCTATGCTGAGGGTCAGGGGAGGGAAATGGTGACTGCCGGCTCTTTTGTCCCCAGAGAGGCAGTGCCACCTCTCACAGAGGTGCTCTAAGAAGGGGGAACAGTCCCTCCCTGTGAGCCTCAGATCCTGCCATCTCCCTCGGGTTCTCTGCCTGCCTTCTCTCCAGGAGTAGGGGAGTGCCCTCAAGGCTCTATGCCAGCCATGCCATGATCTCTAAAACTCCAGTCTTTGAGCCCCACTGGTTGCAAAAAATCATGAAAATCAGCCTCTCTCATTTCCCAGCCAATGGCTTTGGGAAAGTGCTCTCCTTGTACGATCCCATGCACTCTTCTCTCCCACCTTTCTCTGCGACCAGGGCTCCCACCCTTCCACAGCACCAGCAATCTGTCTCTCCTCCAAACCACATCTCCTCACTTCCTACCTTCCTTGATGTGCCCTCTTTTCTCCTTCTAGTTGTACAGTTTGTTCTGTCAGTTCTCAGGCTGATTCCTTGGGTATTCAGAATGATTTGACTGATAATTATTTAGCTGTGTTCGAGGGATGAGGCAAGCCTAGGGTCCTCCCACTATGCCACCATCTTAGCGTGACCCCCCTTCTATCTGTACTGTATTTGTTGAAAAAAAACCCACATGTAACTGGATCTTGCGCTGTTCAAACTACAGACCTTGTTCAAGGGTCAACTGTGTGTACAAGTATCAAATCGTTATGCTGTATACCTACCTGAAACTAATATGATGTTCTATGTCAATTACATCTCGATTAAAAAAAAAGAAAGACTATTGTTCCCTCACTCAATTACCTTTTAATTACCTTTGCTTACCTGGTAATCGCTATAGTTCTGCCTACCTTTTCATTCATTAAACTGTTTTAGGTTGCTTTCCCTTAGCAATGTATAACTTTCTTCAAAATCGGTGACATTACTGGATGTATCACATTTCAGATAAAAATAAACTAAATGGACCAACATCAAAAGGACATGAACATTTGCTGTTTTCCCAGCAGGGGTTACAGGTTTGTATTCAGTGGTTAGCGTGTCCGCACTGTGACCATGGCGTGGATTTGTGAGAAAGCTCTTCAACAGCTGGTCTGAGGTTACTGAAAAAAGTTGTTTCCTTGGTGGGGTAAATTCAAAACTTTGGTTTCACTGATCCTATGTTTCAACTAACCATACTATTTAGTTTTTTCTTAAGAAAATTAAAAACATTTTTTAGAGATAACATATTAATTTCTGCAATAAAATTTAAAGTCTTTTTGCTTTGTAAAAGTAATGCTACTTACTTACACGCATTCTAACTCATTTACCTTGGAAGAGATTTGTACTAAAAAGAAAAACGTCCTACTAGAGGGTGGAAGGGTATGGCCAGTTCCCCAAGACTCCATCAGTCATGCAGTCAGAGAAAATGATAACAAAGGATGTCTCCATGAACTCACTGGGTTTACTAAATTAGGTCAGCGTAGAGTGATAAGAATATACCACAACTGGAAAAACAAGAAGAAGGGAACTGATACCCAGTGCTGTGAAGAAAATAAGCAGGAAGCCCCCTCCTTCTGGTTGCCTTTCAGCGACAGAGGCTGTGAGCTCTTGCCTCACTGAGCACAGTGTCCGACATGGATTAACTGTGTCTGAGTGCCAGCCTTGTCAGACCTCGGCCCCAGGCAGCCTTCATCACAACAGCCAATGCCTGTACGGGGCACGGCCATTCTTGGTGACTAATCCTACACAATAACACACTCACTGTTCCAGACCTGCTTTTGAAATAAAGTATTCATAATCATTTCCCGAAAAAGAAGCCGTTAAAGCATCACTTAGCTTTGGCCAAAATGTTTGATTCCTTTGTGACAGTGCGAGTCATGCTATGTAACATGGATCCCCTGTCACTTCCCCTAAAATGTACTGTTTTTCTCTGAGCAGATTTCAAGGATCCTTTTCCTCCAAGCCACAGAACTGTCCTTTCTCCTACCAGGTGCTATTTCAGGGGCACAGACAGCCACTACTTCTTCCACCAGTGAGTTATCACCTCCAGGGCATGATGTTTCTTTACTCAGGTAAGTTCTGATGCCAACACAATTCAAACCAACCAAACCTTCCTGAGAAAGAAGCATTCACTGCTGACAACTGCTCAATGGATTTCAAGGTTTGCAGGATCGAATTCCAAAAAAGAAAAATTCTATAAAAATCTAGATCAGATCACAGATAGAGTACTCTTTGAACATGGCAGGAATGGGCATTTGTGAGACTCCAGGTGCTTCCGGTGTTCTATGGTCCATATAAATTCATTCACCTCCAGGTCTGAATTCATACTCCCTTTCTTGTTTCTTAAATGCTTTTATGTGCCAAATTCTCAAAGAAAAGAAAAGCTGAGGGATATGGTGGTAGTGGAAACCACACAGCTGCTACATGGGAATGACAGAAGGCTCCATCCTCTGAGAGGCTGCCGTCAGGAGAGAACAGTGTGGCGGCAGCAATGCTTGGCTGGTAGGGCTGGACGCTAAAAGTAATGAAGTCTGAGCTCTTTCAGATATCCTATGAATACATGCATTTCTGCTAAAAGAGAAAACAGTGTCTTGCCTGGGAGGAAGACAGTGTGACAGGGTGTTCTGGACTCAAACCTGGCCTCAAATTCTGCTTTACTGCCCACAAAGTTCCCTGGGCAACTTACTCAACCTCCCTGACCAGGGTTTGTTCCTTTCATTAACTGAAAATGGCATCTGCCCAGTAGGGTACCTGTGGAGACTGAGAGAACACATGAAAATGACAAGTACTTAGCTCCTTTTTGTGGTCTTTCTCAGAGCAATGCTTTAGACACCTTTAGTTATCCGAAGTCTGAAGACATGTCTGACTCAATCACTGGACCTAAGGAAATGAGTTCACGCTCTGGTGGATGGGAGAATGAGAGTGTTTTCGAGAACCTTACAGATGAATTCAGAGAAGTCTCCACTTCACAGAAAGCCACAAAGTGTTGCTGCCTCAAAACAGTCTTGGTGATGACATTATGACTACTATTTTTTTTTAAGATTTTATTTATCTATCTATTTATCTGAGAGAGAGCAAGAGAGAGAGCGCACATGCACATGCAAGCTGGGGGAGGAGCAGAGGGAGAGAATCTCAAGCAGACTCCCCATGAGCACAGAGCCCAATGTGTGGTCCAGCCTCCCGACCCCAAGATCATGACCCGAGCCAAAACCAAGAGTCGGAGGCTCAATCAACTGTGCCACCCAGGCCTGACATTCCGGCTGCTATTTAAGGGCAGGTACATTCTGTGGTCAGCGGTACGAGGTTGTAGTGCCTCATAATACTATAATACTCATAATACTCTAGGCACTAGAGTAATACATGGTGACAACTATCATGCACAGTTTCCAAAGTACTTTCTATATTTAATCTTATTTAATCCTTCTAGTGATCCTCTGAGGCAGGTAGCATTAGAGTCCCTAGGCTACAGATGAGGAGACGGAAGCACAGAGAATAAGTATGTCCTACTAAGAAATCATGGAGTTAGACTCTTGGTCTGTGTGGTCTGACTCCAGAGCCCATGCCCTTGACCATAATGTCTACCCTCTGGGTAGCATGAACTTCTCATGGTCATGGGGATTTCCACATCTGTGGCTCTATTTCAAGATGGCTGGTTAGTAGTCACAGGGCAGGTTCTACCTCTTTCTTTTTTCACTCCATGGAGGTGCACAGGAAACTGATGAGGCCTTTTCAGAGTCACTCAAAATTATATTTACTCTACCAAATACATGAACTCACTCAGAAGAGAATGTTTTATTTTACCTAGGGGTAAATTTGTCTTCTGTGATGACAACTTACAAAGACCCTTAGTGTAATAGCAACTGCTAATGATATCTTTGTTCTTTGCAATTTGTGTTACTTCACTGGTCGTATCTTTAAACTTGGGGAGCTTGTAGATTATTTAAGCAACAGATGGGAGAAAAGAGGGTGACAATCCACTTCCTGAGAAATGTAAAGAAAGGCAGTCACAGGGAAACCATCCCCAGATTGGTAAAACAGTCTAAGACAGCCCTCATGGAGAAAGGCCCCTGAGGACTGGGTTCCAAAGCCAGAGTTCTTGCAAATCTCTGGGATGGGACCTGTGTCCCTAAGTACACAAGATAAGATGCGGAGCTCCATACCGCCCATCATCACGGGGGGAAGAGGGAAGAGCCAGATCTGTACAAGAAACCAGAAGAATCTCTGGAGCAGGTTTAAAAATAGCATCGCTCAGCAGGGAGTCCCTGGAGCGCCTGTTTTCCTCAGAGCAGAGACAAATTTGTATCAGAAAGGAAGAGCTGAGGGATGACAACAGGTGGCCACGCTAATTGAAACCTGACAGAAGAGAGTGTTAAAAACTCAGCTTGACGAAGAGGTTGTGAGAACAGTTCGTGTGGAGCTCCCTGCGAGAGAACTATGAAGATTACAACACAGGGTAAGTACCTTTCAAAGGGAGAAAAAAAAACTGATATGCCATAAGCACTTCAGAGGATCCAAATTTAACATGTAATCACAACAATGAATGGTAAAAAATGATTTCGCAGATTTAATTAAAGCTTAAAACTTGGAACAACAGCAGAATAGTTGAACAGAGAAGTATGATCTTTCTCTTTTTATCAAGTGATATACTCAAGAGGAATGAAAAGCAGGATTCTACTATTAACTTTTATTTATTTCTACTCCACCTATTTCTGGAAGGAGCTTCCACTTGCCCTAGAATACGTGCTCTGCATTCTCTCTCCAGCAACGTCTCACTGGAAGAGACTCCTGCCCACTCACCTGAGCCCCTCGATCGTTGACCAATTCCACAGACCACCTCCCTTCGTACTGAATCCATACAAATATCCCTCCATCTGCGTCACACGTGGCCAGCTTCTGGTATGGCTCATTCCACCTCACCAGCACAACCTAGAAAATAACCAAGAAGATATTTACCACAGGGAATGAAGCAGTGGGCCAGGAGTATGTCTCCAAAGAGGTAAGATTTCAGAACTGAGGAGAAGGCATGGTCAAAGGGAATGAATGGCTGAGGGCAGCTGTGGGGATTAGCAGGGGGGGTGGGGGCAGAGCACAATCCACAGGTGGCAGAATCACAGGGAACTAGACGCCCAAGATAAGGCTTCCTGACAAATGGCAGACACCTGAGCAAACAATAAGCTGGGGCACAAAAATGCCCACTGCCAAAAAAAAAAAAAAAAAAAACAGAGAGGAAGCCTTGCACCTGACAAGTGCAGAACAGTTCAGCATCTAAACAACTTAGAAAAAATGCAGTTGGTATGTCTATTTCATACTTATCTCTGAGGAAATATGAAGAAATTATAAGCTTTAAAATCTGTGAGTATAACAACTAAACTTTTTAATTTGAAAAATTCTGATCCTAGACAAATCACTCTCATCTTTCTCAACTATCACTCCCTCATCCCGAAGGTAGACCCTCTGGTAGGTGGTCTGTGGGATTAGGTAAATGCCCAAGGAGCCTGAGGACAGGGCTCACAGGGTGCAGTAAAACCGGTCAGTACACAGGGCTACGAAGTGGTCCCAGGATCCCACGAACCATGAAACCAATACCCTGCCTTCACTGTGGGAAATATTCCCCGGGTGTCAGACTGGCCTACGCTGGTGATCGTGAGGAATTCCTTCATTCAGTCAGACATCTGGTCTGTACTTACTAGGGTCACACTGTGTGACACTACATGGCCAATGCCCCGACGGAGAGCACCCGACCCCATGCTCGGGAGTTAAAAGTCCACCTGGGAGTCAGAACATCCACAGACACACAGACATATACTAACGTGTGTCAGTCACATGAGCACTGTCATTAACCAGCCCGAGCACAGCCTCTGTTCACAAGAAAGATCGGAACCCCCTGTACCCCCAGGACTTCGCTTCATGACCCTGAGGAACATGCAGCACCAGAGTGAATGATCTCCACATGGTCAAACGCAAGCAAGCAAGGCCAAGGACAGACTGTCAAGGACCTCTGCAATGGCCTGACCCCTCCTCACACCTCCCCTCACGTTCAAACCACAGATTCACATGAAATTCCTGTCGCTTCTCAAACCCATGCCAAGGGCACACCTGATTTTAAGTCCTTCAGTTGGTTTTCAGGTACCAGAGACCTGGAGAGGCCCCCAGCCTTGGTCTGCCACACTTGGTGGCATCAGCACTCGTTGCAAGATGCATAAAAAAATCCAAGAGGAAATTATTATCCCCTTAAAATATAAGGATGCTGTAGCTCTTTTTTAAAACTCTGCAAAAAAAAAAAAAAATCAAAAATAGCTGTGAGGCTGCAATCCTTTGAGACCTGGCAATCACTAGACAAATCTCACCTAGTTCATGGCTTCCCTGCCAAAGCCAGCCTTCCTGGACGCGGACGCCAACCACACCCTCGGCAGCCCCATCCCGCTCTCTCCCCGCTGGACCCACCTGCCTCCCTCTGGTTGCAGCTCTGCAAGCCAGCACGTCCACTGTCCACTGCCCTCCCTGACCACTGGTCTATGCACACACCTCCCTACTGAGCTGTGCATCCGAGGAAGGGACAGAGGCAGGCTCATCTCTGAATACTGCCACACAGGATGTGAGTGTACTGTGCCAAAGAGTAATATATAATCAGAACTTATGATCCTTATTCAATTATATCTTTGAACTATTAAATGTTATTGAAAATGACGTCCAGAAGGTTATTTTCAATGCCCAAAGGCATTTTAACGACAGCCAACACTGCCTACCTCCCTACGAGGGACTGCAGGTGCTGAGGATAGAGATGAAGCCATCTTTGCACTCGCGGAGTTCAGTTCACTAAATAGACGTATCTAGTGCTGTAAATGCAGTTACGGAGTTGTGAACTTACACAGGAGGGGGCCTCAACACAGGTGGGTGGGGGAGGAGAAACAAACCCAGATTCACTTTTTAAGTCCAGTTTTTTAAACTCTCTATTTAAAAAAATAAATAAATAAAAATAAAATTCTCTATTTAAATTTTTTAAAAATCCAGTAACATCATCATCAACAGAAGTCTTTAGATGACACTGACTGTGTCACGAAGTTTAGAATTTCCGGACAGTCAATCGAGGCCAGCTTCATAAACTTCTTTCAGATCCACAACGACATGGCCTGAGCACTGCAATCCACAAGCGTGCGTGTAGCTCCAATTTGGGCCTTAGAGACACACAATCATTGTTTAAAAAGCCCACGGTCACTACTGTACTTCAGAATGGCCACCACAGGATGGAGTATGACAAATAAGTGCATGATATTCACAACTGATCAGTTTTTAAATTATTTCCTTAAGTGAACACAGAGCCCATTCATCTGCCCTGCCCTTCCCTGTAGACAACGTTTGGTGACAAGGTGTCGTATTTTAGAAAATTAAGTATAGAACATTTTCTATACTTTTGCCTTTCTGCCTTGATCATCCATCGCCAGGTAGGATTGAATATTAAGTTAACATCAATAACAAAAGCCCTCTTCTTCATAAAAACCGCTGCAGAGTCACAGCATGACACAGAAAAAAAAGAGCAAAGGCAAAAAATATTTTGGTTATTTTTCACTTTAAAGATTTCTTGGTCTTGTGACAACACAGTAGTAGTTGTTGAATAAATAAAGGGTTCACAGACTCAGTTTCATCTTTTTGTAATTCTTGATCCGTGCAGGGGCAGCAGGTGATGAGAACACAGTCCCCACTCGCCATGCCTCTGCTGTGGGCTCTAACCAGCGTAGCTGAAGAGATGGGTAGCCCCCCTAAATTAGCGAAAGAACTCTTTCCAATGATTCTTGGTTTAAAAATAAAGTCAAACTGCTAATGTTGTTTCCCTGGATTAGAATTCTCATTTCCTCTCTCGTCTACAATTCATAGCTCCCCGCCTTATCTCCCAGCAGCTTATTTCCTGTTCTCCAAATCCTTCCAGTCTCGCTGGCAACGCCAGGACATACCAGAGCACTGAGAAACTACCAGCCAGGGGTCCAGTCGCCCGCATTCCGCGGCCGGGTGCTCAGCCTCTGCCCAGGCATGCGAAGGCAGAGCTCCCCTTCTCCCTGTAAAGGAAATGGGGCTCCAGCTCACTCTGGGCACGACAGAACGCGGGCGTTGAGGGCACTAGCTGAAGGGTACGTTCTACTAAAAAGTCAGAAGAAAAGCTAAATACTGACGCAGGTCTTTGATTATTCAAAAAAATGCCAAACTGCCGCTCTCTCCAATGTCAGACGAACATTCTGTCATTTTATAGTTGTTGTTATTAATAAATATGTATTGAGGACTATTAAAAGTATAGAAATCTATATGAAAAATATAGGGCAGGTCTGCTGAAAGTCTACTTGGGATGTAATCTAATGCTCTAAGTAAGTCAACTCATTTCCTACACCCCATCTATTTTTAGGGAGAACGAACAAGTGTCAGTTAACCCATCTCAAGGATGTTTATCTTTTCAGGCAGAAACCTTTTAAATGGTGTTAGGAGACACAAAAATAATTATATTTTATAGAAATATACAGGAAACCACCTCCGTGAATGACCAGTATCGCCAATGTTTGGAAGTATTTCCCTCAATCTAAAAAGAATGGAATTTGAATGAATGCTAAATACAAACAGCTCAAGTAATAAATCTCCGTGAGGGCACCTGGGTGGCTCAGTGGGTTAAAGCCTCTGCCTTCAGCTCAGGTCATGATCTCAGGGTCCTGGGATCGAGCCCCGCATCGGGCTCCCTGCTCGGCGGGGAGCCTGCTTCCTCCTCTCTCTCTGCCTGCCTCTCAGCCTACTTGTGATCTCTCTCTCTCTCTGTCAAATAAATAAATAAAATCTTAAAAGAAAATTCCCATGATTATCACCATTCAGTTTTTCTTATTCTGTAATTTTTGTTCGTGAAACAGAAGTAAGTTCAACTGTGCCAGTTTAAGTTTAGATACATTTAGTAAAACAAAATGAGTGTTAGAAGTGATATGAATTTTAGATACATTTAGTCATTATAACAAAGAACCAAAAGCATCTTGAAATGGAAGCTGGAAAAAACTCAACACGCACAGTCTGGTTTTCCAGACTGACGCTCACCAGCACTAAGGTCTGGGAAGTGCTCCGGCGGGGTGTGCAGGCTCCGGACCTGGGTCCTGGCCTGGCCACTCACCAGAGCAACTCAGTGACTGGCTTGGGGTCCTCTTCTGCCCATGGGGCAACAGGAGCACATCCTTCTACTGTGTATGAGGAGTATGTTGAGCAAGAACTTAGCACGGTTCCAGGCACAGAGCAAACGCCCAATCAGGGAGAGCTCCGTGTTATTCAGGTGTGAGCTGAAACTTCCCGAGTATAGAGACTAGTTCAGCACAGTATTTACACATACAGTTTCCTCTTCTTTGATAGAAGATAAAATGGTTGGAAAGTCAGTCCCTCTTCCCAGGCCCACCTCCTGCTGCTTGCGCTCCCCACCCAACTCTATACCTAAAAGATCACCACCACCACACACGTCCTTGCACCTTTGACCTAAAATACCCCTCTGCCCTTTGACACTGGTGGTAATGCCTTCCCTGACGTTCCTACAGCTCCCTCTTGCCACTTACACAGTACCTTCCACACTGTGTCATTTGCTCTCTCAAACATCTCAGTTCCTCACTGCCTGAGAAGGTATTTGCTTTCGTGGTCCTGGAGCCCAGCACCGTGCCAGGCACACAGTGGGTATTCCACAGATCTTTCTAAACTGAACTATTCCTGAATGATGATTAGCCATATTTCTGTAGAATTTTATAGTATTCTCTCTCAACAATAAGATGTTGAGATTAGTTCAAATGAGGGCCACCTGGGTGACTCAGTTGGTTAAGCATCTGCCCTCAGCTCAGGTCATGAGCTCGGCATGGTGTTCCCTGCTTCTCCCTCTCCCCACCCCGCTCCCGCTCTCTCGTTCTCTCTCTCTCATAAATAAATACAATCTTTAAAAAAAAAACAAGTTTAGTTCAAATGAGATTCTTTTTTTTTTTTTGGTAACAGCTTGTGACAAAATTCACATACCATACAATTCATCCATTTAAAATGTATAACTTAATGATTTTATTGTATCTACAGAGTTGTGCAATCATCACAATAAATTTTAGAACACCTTCATCAACCCCCCAAAAATCCCCCCCCCTCCAGCCCTAGGCAATCACTGATTTTCCTTCTGTCTTTACTGATTTGCCTATTCTGAACATTTCATACAAATGGAATCATACAACATGTGGTCTTCTGCGTCTGGCCTCTTTCACTCAGCATCATGTTTTCAAGGTTTACCCATGTTGTCAGCGTATAAGAGGACTTGCTTTGTCTCCATGGCCAAATACTATCCCATCGTGTGGATACATCACACTGTGTCCACCCACTCTGCTGATAGACATCTGGGCTGTTTCCATCGTTTGGGTATTATGAATATTTCTATGAACATTTCTGTACAAGTCTTTGTATGGACACATGTTTTTCTTTCCTTGGGTAATATGCCTGGGAGTGGAGTTCCTAGGTCAAATGATAATTCTATGCTTACCTTCTAGAGGAACCGTTTTCCAAAGTGGCCACACCAACTCATATTCCCAGCACCACTGGGTGGTGAAGGTTCCGATCTCTCTCCAACACTTGCTATCATGTCTTTCTTAGTATAGCCATCCTAGTGGATGTGAAGTGGTTGTGATTTGCATTTTTCTGACGGCCAATGATGTTGAGCATCTTTTCAAGTGTTTACTGGGCATTTACATATCTTCTCTGGAGAAATGTCTATTCAGATCCCTTGCCCCTTGTTAATTTAGTTGTCTTTTTTCATACTGAGTGGGAGAAGTTTTTCTTATTAAGCCCACTGAAACACTGGCCATATTTGAGAAAAAAAAAAAACTTCAGCTTTTATTCCCATATAATCTTATTTCTCTCACTCAAATGTCCACAAATCCAGTCCTCATTCATGCATTCATGCAGTTCAAGTTGTTGATGAAGAACTCCAAGAAGGAAATGACCAGAGACAATAAAGAAATTCAGAGAACACAGGTCGGAGCCCAGAGCCTAGAATCCAGGGGCCAAAGGGCCTCTGAATGGTTCTGAATGGGAATGCACTGGGGGAGGCCTTTCTCAGACACAGCTTCTCTAGGACTCTTCACAGGAAATTCACAGCTACACATTTCTTCCTGATGTCTTCCAAACCTTTTTGTTGGGAAATAACACATCTTCCTACTCTGGATAGAGTTTACATCATCAGGCAGGGCTGCATTTCGAACAAAGGGCTCTTACCAGGTCTCCTGATAAAAATGCAGAATCACCACTCCCAGCCTGATCCACTCAGTGGCAGCAAGAGTCTCCCAGGAAAGCAATACATAAAACACTATGTATGAACAGTGTAGAAAACCCAACACGTAGCCCCTTCATCTCTGACCACTTCCAGCCGCTGATTTGTACACACCTCAAAATCCGGTGGCAGGAATACTCTCGATGGCTCTAACTTCCGCTGTCTTCTGTTCAATCTCAGCTGCCACCTTCTGAGTAGAAATTTTACTGGAAAGGATGCTCAGTCACAGACATTACTGACTGAGGTTTCAAAGCACCTTACCATGAGGAATTGGCATGCTGTTTCTGGCATCGTTTCCCACTTTCTCTCATAAAACTGTACTTGGTGTAGACAGTAGTTAGTGGCCTTAGCCAATTTAGAGCTAACACAACCATTCAGTCTCACAAGGAGGAAAGGGAAGCTAATGGGGTAAAGAGGCCTGCCAGAGGTCACAGAGCAGGCCCCAGGTGGGTCAGGCACTTGTCTCCACTCCCAAGGTCAACCAGACTGGCCCGTAGCCATCCGTCACTCAGCACCACCTATGTGCTGCTCAGAAGGACACACACAGATGGAAAAGAGGCCCTGCCCTCAAGCAGCACATGACATAACGCCCAGAGAAGCACCCTCACTTTTTCTTTCTTATTAATAAGCATGCACTCTTGCTGTCATACCTGAGATGCATACATTTCTGAAAAACAACTTTTATCAACAAATTCTGATAGAAGAAAACAAAAATCACATTACAAAGAATTAACTAAAATGTTAGCATTGGTGGATTACAATTTTTATCAGAATTTTCCTACACCTTCTGATTTTCCCACAATGAACATATTTCAGCTTTTCACACTCCCTTGACAGGAAATTTGAATAAATTTTTTTAGCACTAATAATGATAATCAATAGTTTGCATCCTTTTCACATGTCTTTGCAAGTACCTTAAGAGGAGGCATTACCACTACTGTAACCTTCCCGTTTTACAGATGAAGTAGAGCTGAGAGAAGGTGCAAATCTCCCTAGACTTTTTTGTTTAAACTTTTTAAAAACTGGGCAATATTTATGACATGTATAAAAGAGTATAAAAGTTTTTTTTAAAAAATTCACCTCCTCGAAGTACTTTCCCCATTCGTCCTAGGAAAATACCAGCAGGACAATCTGAAAGACCCTGTGTGTTCTTCCCATACCTCAGCCTTCCTCCTCTAAGAAAAAAAAAAAAATGCTTTCTTGGGTAGTTCCTGTTTTCAGTTTTCCATTTTCAAGAGACATGGTGCCGATCCCCAGGCTAAGGCAAGGCTTCACACAGTGCTCACGTCCCCTCTGTGGTGGTGAGGTAATCAAGTGAAGAAAAACAGCCAGTGCAAAAGAGATCACTAAACAATGGTACTAGGTCCTACATGTTTTTTAATATGAGTTTAATGCTCATAAAAAAAAAAAAGAATTCCCTTGCCAAACTAGAAACTAGAGAGGGAACTCAAAGAAAGGAATTGTAAATGCGTTTGAATACACTGATACACTATATAAATATGAGCTCTTGAAGCTACTGCCAAAGGGTAAACAACTTTTTAGATTTCTAAATAAACTTTAAATTTTAGAAGAGTTTTAGATTTACAAAATAATCACAAAGATCGTACAGAGGTCCCACAGGCCCCACAGCCAGTCCCCAGTTATTAACATGCTACATTAGTAAAGTGTATTTGTCACTATTCATTGACCAATATGAATATATTATTACAGACTGAAGTTCATACTGTATTCAAATTTCATTAGTTTTAATCTAGTGTCCTTTATCTGTTCCTGGATCCATCCAGAATACTGCATTTCATTGCCATGTCTCCTTAGGCTCCTCTTGACTATGACAGTTTTTCTGACTTTCCTTGTTTTTGGTGACCTTGACAGTTTTAAAGAGGACTCACGAGGTATTTTGTTAAATACCCCTCAATTGAGATTTGTATCAATGTTTTCCCATTCTAGGTTGAAGGTAAGTGTTTAGGAAGGATGACTGCAGAGGTGAAGTGCCCTTCCCATCACATCTCGTCATTGGGTGTAAACTCAATGTGACTTATCAATGTTATTACCTTCACTCACCCACGGGAAGTGGCATCTATCAGGTTTCTTCACTGACACGTTACTCTTCCTTCCCCCTTCCCACACCATATTCTTTGGAAGGGAGTGCCCACAGGCAGCCTACACTTAAGGGGTAGTGAATTATGCTCCACCTCCTTGAGGGATGGGTATCTACGTAAGTTATTTATAATTTATCTGCCAGGGAGGTTTGCTTATTCTTCTCCATTTATTTAGTTATTTTATCAGTATGGACACATGAATATTTACTTTATAGTTTGGGTTATAATCCGATACTATTCAATTACTGCGTTGTTCCAATTTTTCCAGCTTTGGTCACTGGGAGCTCTTTCAGTTGGCTTTCCTGTCCCTTTGACATATGCCCATCCCCGTGTGCTTTTGTTTTTTGAGCAACACCTTACTTTCTGACACTACCCGATGCTGCAGATTCATCATGTATATTTCCTGTTCCAGTTCTTGAATTGCACATTTCTCCATGGAGTGCGGTTCCTTTTATTAGAAAATGGTATGAGAAACCAAGATCTGAGTGCTAGTCCTAAGAAACCAAGGTCTCGGTGTGCTTACTACTGCTAGAATGGGTATATAGCTTTTGATACAAACAAAATCAATACGTTACAAACCCGCCACATCTAGTCATTCCAGAACAAGGCAAATATCAAAAGGCCTCTAGAACTTGGGGCACCTGGGTGGCTCAGCTGGTTAAATGTCCAACTCTTCATTTTGGCTCAGGTCATAATCTTAGGGTTGTGGGAAGGAGCCCTGCATTGGGCTCTGTGCTGGGCGTGTAGACTGCTGGGGATTCTCTCTCTCCCTCTCCCTCTGCCCCTCCCCTCAAAGAAGAGACAAAAGTTCTCTAGAACCAACCTGAAGGGGTTTCCCCTGACCAAGGATGGGACAATTTGAGCATCAGAAAGAATCAGTACAAGGCATTGAAACAAGTATGCTAAAATTCATGTATGCTAAAATCCATGTGTTCGTGATGATCTCAAAAAACAAATCAATTCTCACCCTTAACCTTTGAAGAATGGTATAAAATGTATTACTCTGAAAACTGGAAAGCAAAGAGTAGAAGAACAAACTTACCCTTAGCTTGCCATTACTTGCAAACAGTACCCGATAGCAAACAACCAACAAGGCAAAATTTTTCTCGGTATAAGTATTCTAGTTAACAAATAAAGAAGAAATGACAAAATTGAGGTATCACCATTTTGCAAGTAGTAATGAAACAATGTGTCTAGGCAATGATGGTCAATGTTGCTAAAATCATTAGGTAGAAGGTTGATAGGACTATAGTTGGAATGATCCAAATGATGACCCTTAACAAACTGATCAATTTTAACATCACAAAAAGGCAGACAATCATATATTATATATCTCTTGATGGTATGCATTACATTCCCCATAAATTAGTACCAAAAAAGTCAAATTTGAAGTTTCTAGACCTATACAACTAGTTTATAAAAAATACAGAACACAGAAAAACATATCAAACAACCTCCTGGTGGGGATGTCATTAGGGAAATCTATTTACCCTACAGAATTTCTCATGTTCTGGGTTTTCCTAATGCAAGGAAAATAATAAAGAGATGAGGAACCTATAGAATAAAGATTTTTTTAAAAGCACATTAACCTAATGCACGTAATGGATGTTGTCTCGCTCTGACCCTTATAATACAAAAATAAGAACCCAATCTTTTCTAAAAGGTACAACAGTTGTACCTCAGTCAGAGCTCAGTCAGTTAAGCACCTGACTCTTGATTTCAGCTCAGGTCTTAATCTCAGGGTTGTGAGTTCAGGCCCCGTGTTGGGCTCCACACTGGGTAAGGAGTCTACTTAAATTAAAAAAAAAAAGTACAAGAGTTGAACAGACCTTTCACCCAAGAAAACACACAAATGGCCTATGAAAAGATGCTCAACATCATTAGTCACTTAGGAAATACTAACTAAAAGCACAGTGAGGTAACTCTACACTAGAAGGCCTAACATTAACTTCTGAGCATACTTAACACTTGTGTGTTCAAATCCCAACTTTTCTTAGTTGATCCTTGGACTCCCCCGATATTAACAAAGGATATATAATACCCGTTCCCCTGGTGTAATTTTTTTAAAAATTTTATTTGTTTGACAGAGAGAATGCATGTGAGTGGGGAGGAAGGGGGGGGAGGGACAAGCAGACTCTGCACAGAGCCCCATGCAAGGGTTCGATCCCGGGACTGAGATCATGACCTGAGCCAAAATCAAGAATCAGATGCTTAGACAACTGAGCCACCCAGTCGCGCACCTCTCCAGCCCCCTCGGGTGTAAATTTCTTAAGTATTAAGTCAGGTCCAATAGTGTCTTCCAATAGAAATGCTACGGTCTTGGACTTTCTCCTGTTGGTAATAAAAAGCCACTTAAGGCTGTTATTCTTTTTAAAATATGTATACTTTTTATAGATACCAGATAGTTGTGATACATATTATACAAAGAGAACGAAGAGCATTCTTTTTGAGGCTTAAGGCTGTATTTTAGTTAGTATCCATTCAATCCTACCATAACATGCTAGGCAGTGCATCTCAACAGAATCATAAGATTTAGGGGCAGGGGTGGGGGGGCATGTGGGGAATGTGAAAAAGCATATCAAGTATCATTGCTCTGATCTGCTTTTTAAAAATGTGTTACTGAAACATAATACACACGCTTTAGTAGATTTTTAGTTATTTCTTTTCAAAGTTCAAATAATAGTAAAGGAAGACGTAAGAGTTTTATCAAAAAAGGATATGAGGGTTTTTTTTTCTTTTAAAGTATTTATTTATTTGACAGAGAGAAACACAGCAAGAGAGGGAATACAAGCAAGGAGAGTGAGAGAGGGAGAAGCTGGCTTCTGCTGAGCAGGGAGCCTGATGTGGGACTTAATCCCAGGGCCCTGGGATCATGACATGAGCCGAAGGCAGACACTTAACAACTGAGCCACCCAGGCACCCCAAGGACATGAGTTTTGAGAAACACCGGTTAGTGTACAGAATTAAGTGTTACATGGGACGCCTGGGCGGCTTAGTCGGTTAAATGTCTGCCTTTGGCTCAGGTCATGATCCCCGAGTCCTAGGATCAAGTCCCACAGGGATTGAGTCCCACATTAGGCTCCCTGCTCAGCGGGGAGCCTGTTCCCCCCTCTCCCTCTGCCTCTCCCCCTGCTTGTGCTCTCTCTCTGTCAAATAAATAAAATCTTAAAAAAAAAACACTAAGATTTACTTATAAAACAGTAATTCACACACATACACAGAAAGCTCAAAACTAGTGTCACAAGCACCAATTTTAATTAAAACACTGGATCACTATTTCCTTTTACTCATATTTATTACTTCCCAAAAAACAACTGTGAAACAATCTCATTGCATACCTTGGATTAACTCCTCAATAAGAAACACATTTTCAGTTGGTGAGATAGACAGTGTTGGAAAAAAACTGAAAATGGAAAAGAGCATGCTAAAATAAATTCTAACAGGTGTAGCGTTGTCTGTGATTTTAAATTAGTATTCTGAATAAAAAGCAATAATCCCATAAAAATTAGAAAGTCATTAATTTCTTAAAGTCATTATTGTCTATTAGCAAATGATACTCCCCACTCATTGCACTTAGATTTGATTCTAATTTGTAGCAGGGATCCCAATTCAAATCAAAATCTTCACACAGCCTTGGACAAGATGTATGCAGTGTTAATTTAAGCCGGCAAATCTGTTTCTATGATATAACTCATATATTTTATTTATTCTTGAATTTCTTTAAAACTCTTCTCAGTCTCTATAATAAATACAGAAAAGCATAAACTAAATTGTCAACCCACCATATTCATGGAGTTTCAAGACATGCCAGAAAGCATCATCTGTTCTTTTCAGCATACCTTGTGTTATCTAAGTTCCTGCTAAATCATATTTATGATTCAAAATGTTCCACTCTAAAACAAGGGAATGAACATGCTATACTTGGAAGGAAATGGACAGAGTACAAAAGGATCTGATTCTCAAAATGACCCCATGGAAATGGGACCTGGAACAGGCATTATCATCTTCATTTTGCCAAAAAAGGAAACTGAGGTTCAGAGAGATGAATTGGCCTTAAGTACCCAATCAGCAAGGGGCAGAGCAGGGGCCAGGAACCAGGTATTTCCATTCTGGCCCAGTGTTGTTTCCCTTTTCCAAAAATAAAGGAAGGCAGAATCATTGACAATCCTGTTATTTGGGAACACCTATTCATCCTGGGAAAATGACTGTATTTGTGAGGAATGCTCAAATTGTTTAAATTAGAAATCTGAAATTTCTAGTCTAGAACTTTTGATCATCCAAAATGAGCTATAAAAAATGTTCTGAGAAAACCAGAAAAAACCTCAGGGCAGAACTAGGAGATGTCAGCACAAATTAAAGTAGCACAATGTTTACTATGAAAGAGAACTTCCTCATAAGGAGTGCTGTCCCTTAATGGAAGGGGCTGCCTCCAGCAGCAACCAGGGCACACTGGAAAACGATGAAGCAAGGGCCTGGCAGCACTGCCAAGGATGCCTGGAGGCAGCTCACCTATGGGGGTGGGGGTGGGGGGGTGCTGGATTCAAACTGGAGGACCGGCATGTCACCACCCAACTCCAAGACCACAAATCGACATTAACTGTGCTCTTGACATCAGTGATGGTATGGCCTCAAAAAATAAAAAAACAAAAAAAATTTAAAAAGGGCTCTTAAACATGCCCAACCTCCACTAAATTTGCTAAAGGGAAATTCAATTATTTCTTAAAATATTTAATTTATTTATTTAAGAGAGAGTGAGCATGCACACGAGCCAGGGAGGAAGGGGGCAGAGGCAGAGGGAGAGGGAGAGGGAGAAGCAGGTCCAACTCAGAGCTTGATCCCAGGACCCCGATTACCATGACCTGAGCCGAAGGCAGATGCTTAACTGACTGAGCCACCCAGGTGCCCCAAGGGAAATTCAATTATTACAGTTAAATTCAATTAACTTGGCTACTTTGATTAAAAATTTATATTTTAAATATTACAATAATCTTGTCAACCAGGTGTGTACTGTAGTCATCATTTACATTTAATCTACTATATTAATTTTCAAGATGTTCAATTCTCAGAGCAGCTAAGACAGCAGGATTTTCAACATCCTGATCTTTAAAATCCCTCCCTTTCAGCCCAGCACATCTAGCATTTGGTCAGGAAATGGCACCACTCCAAACACACTGCTGCCACCCTTGATCGGTAGCCAAGTCTGCTTGGCTAGGAGCTGAAGATAGAACCTGAGCTCATCTTCTGACAGTCCAACTATCAACACAGCCCCAAGCACGCCTCTCAACTCCAAGTGAGCAGAGCAAAGCCAGAAGAGAGAACCTGTTCTCAGCTGACGACAGAAAATCTGAGTGCTGGTCTGTGCTTTAACACTCTGCTTCTTCATTTTGTTTGAACTATCCAGAGGAAGGGCCTAGGTAATTTCTAAGGAATCTTCTGGATCGAATATCTGGTTCTATTTGGTCAAGTACTAAGCAAATATAACATACCTGTTTCTAAGTGCAATATCCTGCAACTATTAAATATTCACCACCTAAGAAAAGAATCTAGCACACAGATCAGGGCATACACTGGTGGGAGGTGGGTGGGGAGATGACGGTGGAGGGGAGAGCTCAGTGAATACTGGAGTAGTATTTCAATTCAAAGTTGGTATGTTACTTGTTAAATAATTAGTTCAAGAGTTACATATAAATTGAGTTTCTATGCATTGTATCACATTGCCTGGGATGGTTAATCATATGTGTCAATCTGATGGGGCCCCTTTGGATTTCGGAAGCAACATATTCTTCATTTGGGTGTGATACTCTGGACTATTTACCAAGTGACCCCAAAACCTGCTAGTTTTGAGAAGGGCCCAGAACAAGAGAAGGTTTCCCAGCAGGTCCAGGCCGTCGTGCAGGCTGCTCGGCTCCCAGGCTGGGGCCGTAGGACCACGCACGGCCAGGGGCACCCGAATGTCAGAGCAGACACGGATGCCGTCTGGAGCCCTCGGCAGGGCCCCAGAGGTGAGCGATAAAGCAAGCCCGTGGGATTCTGGAGCCAAGCCCTTGCTATCACCACTCACCCCCGCCCGCCCCAGATAACGACTCCCCTTGTGACAAACAGCTCCTGGTTTGCTACTGGGCCTCCGTAGAGACTAACGCCTGCCCACGGGCCCCTCTCCTGCTACCCATCGTGACCAGAGCTGCCCCTCGTGAACTGGGCGCTATCTGTCCCATCGGGGCGCGAAGTTGGGCACGCTGGGCAGCACCCCATCACCAAAGGGAAGCGGAACACACGTGATCAGGCCCGAGCAGGCCCTGTAAGGACAAGTGGCGCACGTGCCCACGGTCCCCACTCCCGCTACAGCATCTTCTCTCTCCCAGCCCGACCCGTGCCTGCCTGGGGAGCTGTCGAAGGTCAGCTGACAGACGAAGAGAAGACTCAGGCCTGTTGGACAGATGGTTCTGCACGGGACGTAGAAGCCACCAGAAAGCAGACAGCTGCGCCACCACCGCCCCTCCCCGGGACACCCCTGAAGGGCACGGTGAAGGGACATCCTCCCCGTGGCCAGAACGTCAAGCAGTGTGCCCGGCTGCTCACGCTGCTCGGAAGGAGATGTGACCTCGTGGGCGATTATCTGTCCATTCTTGGGCTGTGGCTGTGGTTGGGCTGATGGATGGACAGATACCTGAAAGGGACAGGACTGGACAACGGGTGAGAAAGAAATTTGTGGAAGAGGAATGTGGACAGACCTGTCCTCAAAAAAGTGGAGATCTCTGCGTCCCAAAAGTGCCCACGAAAGATGACCTCAGCAGGAGAGGATTTTAATAATCAAGTGGCTAGGAACCCATTCAGTGGACACCAGTGAGCCTCCTTCCCCAGCCGCCCCAGTCATGTCCCAGTGGGCTCGTGAACAAAGCGCCACGGTGGCAGGGACCGAGGTTATGCGTGGGCTCAGCAACATCCACTTCGCTCACCAAGGCTGAGCCGGCACGGCCACCGCTGAGTGCCCAATCTGCCAATAGCAGAGGCTAACGTGGAGCCCCACCACTGTTCCCCTGCCCCAGGGAGATCTGCAGCTACCTGCTACCTATCTGCCCGCTGCCGTCGTGGAAGGGGAAGCATTTTGGTCTTACTGAAACACAGACATTCTAGATATGGATTTGTCTTCCCTGCACACAATCCTTGAGCAAAAAGGACCGACCACAGATTTGCAGAATGCCTTGTCCACCACCATGGTATTCCACATTGCACTGCTCCTGATCAAGAAACTCACTTCACAGTAAACAGAGTACGGCAGTGGGCCCGTAATTACGGAATTCATGGTCTTACCATGTACCACTCCCACCCCGATGCAGCCAGTTCGACAAAATAGTCAAATGGCCTTCTGAAGGCTCAGTTACAGCATGGGCTAGGTGGCGCTGCCTTGCAGGGCTGGGACAAGGTTCCTTAGAAGGCTGCGTGTGCTCTGAATCACCGAATCAGTGTCTGATGCCTGGTGCTGCCTCTCCCCAACAGCCGGGATTCACAGGTCCAGGACTCAAGGAGTAGAAATGCTAGTGGCACCACATGCTTTTAGCCCTGGTGACCCACCAGCAAAACACTGCTTCCTATCTCCATGACCTCACATTCCGCAGTTGCAAAGCCAGGAATGCTTGGGCCAGGAAACACAACAAGGATCCTATAAAACCAGAAGTTAAGACTGCCCCCAAGCCAGTTTGGGCTCCTCAAGCCTAGGAACCAACCAGGAGAGAACGGAGCTGTGGGCCAGCTGGGGGACTGATCCTGACCACCAGGGGAGAGCGGGCCGCTGCTCCACAGAGGAGGGGAGGGAGAATGCATCCCACTGGCTCTGACTCCGGAGAACCCTGACTACTGCATGGCCTAACACGAGAATCACAAACACACTGTGTTCTGAATTTCTCACTGCTCCCCATCTGGCTCAGTATTTACGCTTTAAGGTAAAATACCTTAAAATTTTTGTCAAATATTTATTATAACTTCCCCTTTTAATCTTTTTCCCCCTAACTATGAAAGTAGTCAATATACACCAAGCAAAATTCAGATGTGACAGAAAAAAAAAAAGAAAATAGAAAATGCCTTGAAATTCAGTATTTCTAAAACAACTGTCTTAATTTATTCAGCACATTCCTCCAGATTCACATTTTCTGTTCCCCATTGAACAGATGTACATGTCACCTTAGTCCAAATAAGTGGGCATTCATCCTCCTCTAAGTGGTAAGTTCCTCACATTCCCCCGCCAGTGGCCACATTCCCTGTCAACCTCTTTGCACACGTTAAGTCTTCAAATGATTCCACATTTCTGTATTTTGTATTTAAGCTAACCCACAAACTCACGGGCAGAGACCACGCTCCCCCCACCCCTTGCACATCACAGGACCCTGGTGCTAGGGAGAAGTGGCTCCCTTAGTCAAAGTGCTTATTAACCAACTAGGATCGGACATCCTGGCGGAAACTGACAGGAGCCCTCCCTCAGTGATATCACCGAGTGACCTTCAACAGAGTCCTTGAACAGCTTTCCTAAAGGGCTGTCTCCACCGAGAGCTCCTCAGGGCTCCTGTCAGATCCAGCTGGACGAGGGAGCTAAGGGGCAGCTGCCCAGCTTTCTCAGCTGGCAGCAGCACGAAGGCTCGAGCCGGCTGGTACTGGGCCACAGTCTGGGGAGCAGAGGTGACAGCATACGCAGAGGACCGACTTCCATGGGTCAGCTATAGCTGACGTGACCGCCCACGGGGAGCTTTTCCTGCCCCCATGTCCCACTCCGCAGTCACCCTCCAACTCAGCTGCGTTCCCGTGGGCGCCACGCTGTGCTGTGACCATCAGTGCCGCGGGGGCTGGAGCAGGCCCTCCCCCACGGGCAGGGCTCAGCAGTTTAAATGGAATTGAAGTGGAAAAGAGTGCATGACAGAGTCACGGATTGGTTTTTTTCTTTTATTCAGTGAGCAGAGAGTGCTGACCGTGGTTACTGTTATAAAATCGAGCACAAAAATCGAGAATAAAGAATGGACGTCGATGAGAAAATAGAAATGAACATGGGGTAGTCCTGCACAGGAAGTCGTGGTCACCAAAATTAACTGAAATTTCTTTCACTTCGCAGTTAAGGGAGGTGGGGGTGGGGGACGACTTCAGCATTTAAGTGTTACTGCTGGATTCTCATTGATGCCTTAAGAACAGCATTTCAGTTTTTTAGAGGCCTGGTTATTAAGAAGATGCCATATGGAAGACGTGAATCAGCTACAGGAGGTCAGCTCAGAACTAGGTTTTCGGAGATGTTTGTGCTTCTGAAGCTCAAAGTAGCTCAAAAGAATTTTATTTAACTTGTCCTCATAATATCCATAGGAACCTTCACAACGTTCTCATCAGTCAGAGAGCATTTTGCATATGAGATAAAATACACCCAAGTTTCATCTAAGACCTTTCCCTGCTTTCTGCAGAGCAGGCACTAAGATTCAGGCTCCTAAGTATCATTCCAGAATACCACACTGCTTCTGAGTGATTAATTTCAACCACAGTGAGGTGCACACTGGGACTGAGGCACATTGACAAAAACCAGACGGTCACTCAGACTTACAAAAAAGTTGTGTACATCTGAAAAAAATGCAACGAACAAAAGAACAGTGTGTGGAGGTGTAGTCCCCACCTCCGAGGGCATTTCCGACATACAGTACAAGTTATAGACAGCACTTGAAAGGAAACACCTGAGGAGGCCTGGCTCAGGTAGCTACAGACTGAGGACGAGTGGTTAAGTCAGAGAGGGCAGCCCCTCACGTGGAATGCCGGGAAGGCCGCGTCCACACCCGAGGCCGGGGCCTCGCTCCACAGGGCGCTTCCCAGTGAAAGGCCCCACACAGCTCCGTCTCTTGTCACTCACCGCTGTCTGATATTTGCTTTTTATTTCTTGGGTTGTGGGCCACTTTACACTGAGAACCCAGAACAAGGGCAGCAGATAAAAGTAAACAGTGCAGGCACACACATTCACTACGCTTTGTCAGTACTTGTTCACTTCCAGGAGAAACTGGTCAACTCGAAACTACCTGTAGTTCTTCTCAATCCAGAGGCCTTAGTTTCTGCTTACCTCTAAACACAGCTGAAAACACCATACTGTTCCATCACGGTCCTGTGTGAAGAACTAAAATGTCATCATTCTTTTTGAGTTATACAGTACACAGAAATACACAAAATAAATATGAAGTAGGAGGGGAAAAAACCCCAGCTGTGCTTCATATCAAATTCAAGTATGAGTCTTTCTTATTTCAAAAGGCTAGGAATGAAATTCTGCATTGCCGAAACTATTCCCAGTATGATGTAAGTCATTTCCAACGCAATTCTTCACAAGTTCCACGTCGGTGAGACCACAGAATTAATACGCAAGTGATACTGGCTACACTCCAATTAAAATGTATGAGGGGGGTGCCTGGGTGGCCCCGTCGGTGAATCGGCCGACTCTTGATTTTGGCTCAGGTCATGATCTCATGGTCCTGGGATCCAGCCCTGTGTCGGCTCCACACTCAGCAGCGAGTCTGCTTGAGGGTTCTCGCCGCCCCCCCCCACTCGGGTTCTCTGTCAAATAAATACGTAAATCTTAAAAAATAAAATGTATAAGAGGTACTGGAGGAACCCGGGGGACTTCTTACATTTACAGAGCAGTCACCCCACGCCAGACTCCATGCCGGAGCCAGAGGGCTAGCTAAGTACGGCCCTGGCCTCACGCACCCGGAAGTGCTCCAGGCAGGGGACAAGCAGGTAAGTCAGTGCTCAACAGTGAGCTCCACACGCGATGCTAGGAGTACGTGCAGAGAGCTCCAGGCATGGCGCATAGAGGATGGGTGGGGAGGCTTCCTTTGTCACATGTCTCTTCAGGAAAGGCATTTTCAGCCATCTCCAAACACCCAAGCCGGGGGGACTTCAGCACTCCCTGCTGAAACCTGAATTGTCTGGAATTCCTTAAACAAGCAAGAGACTCCCCTCCCGCCCAGTACTCCCTTTTAGAGTGGAAACTGGAGTGGGCTTGTGAACAGCTGCAAACAGAACATTTTTACATGTTCCCTAACATATTTAACACTTAGGATTCCCCCCTTAAAATACGTAGTAGTGTTGAATTGTCTGTGTCATGTGCTTCTGCAGTGTAACTTAATTTTGGCTCCTGGTCAATAACCTGAATTACCTGAAATATACTTTGAATTCTTTTTTAACCTAAATTCTGTCTTAGCAACTCTGTATTTGCATTTCGTTATGTGTTACTATTTATTAAAGCTTCACTTTTTTCCATTATTCCATATATATCTGTAGCCCATTGACAGATGCAAACATAAATTCCTTTTGAAAGGAATTATCAAAGGCAGCTTGGATGGTCAAAGAATTCAGCCACCTCTAAACCAAAAACAAGAGTCAACTGTATTCCATCATGAGCTCTGATAATCAAAAAAGGGACATGTGACTTGCCAGCCGTGTGTGGCTATGAGTTGAGTTACGTAACCTCCCGGAGCCTCAGTAAATCAGGAGGACCAGCCCCTAACTGACAGGACTACTGCAAAGAGCAAAACTGCTACAGAGAATAATAAGCAGCATTCATTCTGGACTTACCAGGACTGGGTGCTTTGCACATCATCTCATTTAATCCCCACGCAAAACTGCTATGGGGTCATTAGGACCATGCCCATAGTAAAACTAAGGAAACAGTGGTTAGAAGTATTCATCAATTTGCCCCAAATCTCTCAGCAAGTGGGGACAGAGCTCCGGAGGACCCTGGTCGGTCAGATTCCAAAGCCCACCCTACACCACATACAAAAATTAACTCAAAATGGATTAAAGACTTGAATTTAAGACCTGAAACCATAAAAGTCCTAGAACAAAACATAGGCAGTGAGCTTGTTCACATCAGTCTTAGTGGTGATTTTTTGGATCTGGCTCAAAAAACCAGGGCCAAAGTAAAAACAAGTAAGTGGGACTACATCAAACTAAAAAAGCTACAGCAAAGGAGATGGTCAGGGGTTAATATCCAAAATATATAAACTCCTACAACTTAACAGCAGAAAAACCCAGACATCTGATTAAAAAATAAGCACAGGATCTTAATAGAGATTCTTCCAAAGAAGAGATACAGATGGTCAATGGACACATGAAGAGGTGCTCCACATCACTAATCATCAGAGAAATGCAAATCAAAACCACACTGAGATGTCACCTCATACATCTTGGAATAGTTAGATTCAAAAAGACAAGAAATAACAAGTACTGATGAGGATGTGGAGAAAAGGGAACCCTTGGGCGCTGCTGGTGGGAATGTGAACTGGTGCAGACACTATGGGAAGCAGTATGGAGGTTCCTCAAAAAATTAAAAATAGAATTATCATAGGAGTCAGAATTGCACTTCCGGGTAGTTAGCTGCAGGAAAAGAAAACACTAACTCAGAAAGAAAAATGCACTTCCATGTTTACTGCAGTATTATTTATAATAGGCAAGATATGGAAATAGGCTAAGTGTCCATCGACGGATGAATAAAGAAGATCTGTATACGTACACAGTAGAATACTATTCAGGCCCCCAACCCCCAAGAATAAAATCTTGCCCTTTTCAACAACAGGGATGGACCCTGACAGTATCATGTTAAGTGAAATAAGTCAGAGAAAGTCAAATATCCTATGAGCTCACTTACACGTGGAATTAAAACGACGACAACACACAAGCTCCGCAGAGCCACCACACATCGGTGCTGACTAAAGCTGAGGATCGCCGGGCGGGCGGAACAGGTGAGGGCGGCCCACAGGTACACAAACTTCCGGTTACAAAACAAATCACGAGGATGGAATGGACAGCATGGTGTCTACAGTTACTGATACCGTGCTGCATATTTGAAAGTCGGTAAGACAGCAGATATGAAAGGCCCTCGTCAGACACACAAAGTTCTTCTGTAACTCTGCATGGTGAGGATGTTAACTAGACACTGTGGTGATCATCTCACAATACATACACAAAAATCGAATCATTATGATGTACGTATGAAACTATTATTTTGATTATACCTCATAGAGAAAATCTTTACATTAATTCACTTTAGTAACCTCAGAAAGGTTTATAAATAAAATTCTTTAATCCGATAAACTTTATCAAAATGGTAATTCTCAATAAATTAACACAGTTAAATGCTCATGAGTAAACCCTTCATCTGTTAGACATGATCCACCTTCCACACGCGAGGCTGCCGACTGCCAAGCAAGAGCTCTGCTGCGATGCCAGGGCCGTCCTTGCTCCAGGCCGAGAATCCGAAAAGCCTGAGGAGAATCGCTCCCCGTGACGAGGCTGACTGGCAAGCCAGAGACGGAGACAAGGTAAAAACTCTCAACCCCTTCTGGATTATCCTTTCATCAAAATTCGCCTAAACGTTAAAGAGCTCTGCGGCCGGCGCGCTGCGGTCAGACACGCTGGTGAGGACGCGCCCCTCGAGAGTCAGAGCCCGTCCCGGCACAGGCGGAGAGGCTCCGAGCAGGGGATGTTCAGGAGTCGCCGGCGCACGGACGAGGTGAGCGTGGCGGGCGTCCCCTGGTCAGGGGAACCCTCGGGGCGTGTGTCTGAGGGCAGCGCCCCAGCACGTGAGGGAGCACCCTCCCCTGGGAAGACGAGAAGGCGGGCGGAATGGGAGCAGCAGGCCTGCGGAGCGTCCCGGGAACTGCAGCGAGCCCGGCGCCGCGACTGCGCTCTTCCCCAAACCGCGCCTCCAGACACACAGGGTTAACCGCTTCTGGGGGCTTATATCCCTATGAAGACTCTTGCGTCATGTAAAACTTACATTAAATACCATCCGTATGCTTTCCCCTTGTCCATCTGTCCTCGGTGAAGAGATGCGGCTGCGAACTTCCGGCGGGGAGAGGAAAGGCATTTTTCTTCCCACCCCGCGCAGGACGGCCGGGCCGGAGGGAGGGCGGCCCCGCCAAACCCCGTAGCACCTGGGACTCCATCTGCCCCCACTGCCCGCACAACATCTGTATCTTCCGGACATTCGGAATACGACTTCCAAATTTTCATGATAAATGGAACAACAGGGGCCATCAGTACTTACTGCAAGAACAAACAATGCTGCCCCCTCACAGGCCTGAAACCGCGCAGGGTGATTTCCGGATCACGCTTCGCACCCAAGCGGGTGAGCGGGGGGCTCTGTGGCACACTGTCTGCACGCAGGGGCCCGGGCCGGCAGAGCCGCTGGGACCCGGGGCTCCGCCAACAGCAGGGCAGGAGAAGGCGCGAGGGCGCCCGGGCAGAGCTTCTCAAGGCTCTGCAGGTAATTCGCTGGACACGGCGAGCTAGCTGACAACACCCAACTCCAAGGGCGATCCTGCCGTGTCCCTGGGGGGGGGGGGGGGGGGCGGGGGNGGTGTTATACGCCAGCGCAGCAGTTACCCCTCCTGCCCAGATTCCAGAAGGCACTTTGGACTCCGGCCGGGGTTGGCCCGTGCCCCTCAGGCCCACGCTCATGAGAGGCAGCGTCCATAAAGTCTGTCCAGTGAACAGCACCCCTGCTCCTGGGTCCCTCCAGTACCATTTCCCGTGGATGCCCTCTGGCTGCTTCCCACGTGATTGTCAGTTTCTGCCTGAAATTCATCTTATTGTTGAAAATATTTCTCCTGTTGAGCAAACACATTCTTGCTTTTCATAGTTACATCAGCTATTCAATCCCATCGCGATCCACCTTCTTCAACCGCAAGTCAATGTGATGTAAACATAAAGCAGCCTATGGGCGTCTGGGTGGCTCAGTGGGTTAAAGCCTCTGCCTTCAGCTCAGCTCATGATCTCAGGGTCCTGGGATCGAGGCCCGCATCGGGCTCCCTGCTCAGCGGGGAGCCTGCTTCCTCCTCTCTCTCTGCCTGCCTCTCTGCCTACTTGTAATCTCTCTCTGTCAAATAAATAAATAAAATCTTCAAAAAATAAATTAAATAAATAAAAATTAAAAAAAATAAAGCAGCCTAAAGCCATACCACCTCCAACTGTGCTCCCATCAGATTACAGACAGAAAGCAGACTCAACCAATTTCTCCAGGACTCTGAGTGTCCGTGCTTAGGAAAAATGTGTGTGTATTTCATGTAGGGGAGTTAAAAAAATTAAGTTAAAAAAAAATAAAACCTCTGCTACTTGTGACTATTTACGTGAAATATCTTAAATTATATCACAATGTATATGTTTGTATACAAAAGCTGTTGGCAAGGAGATATCCCAATGTAAACAATGCTTATCTCTAGAAGATGGGATTATAAAAGGTTTTCATATTCTTCCTGGTATGCATTTTTTTATAAAATAAATACATTATTTATATAACTTCATAAATGTGATTACATAAATATTAGAAAAGCTGTATTAAATTTGGTCCCTTCAGTGTATTTTCAAAGGATCTATTTCATATTAATTCCTTTTCCATATTCAGCTGACCCTTGAACAACATGGGGGTTAGAGATACTGACCTCCTGCACAGTCAAAAATCCAACTTTCAAGCCTCCCAAAACTTAACTATTAATAGCCAACTGTTGATTAGAACACTTGCTGATATTTGATTAACATATTATTTTGTATATGTATTGAATACTGTATTCTTACAATAAAGAAAACATTAAGAAAATCATGAGAAAATAAAATTACGTACTGCATTGTATTTATTAAAAAAAAAAGTTTGCCTATAAGTGACCCACACAGTTCAAACCCACGTTGTTCAAGGGTCAGCTGTGTTAGCTCTTCAATGCTACCTTTTTAAAGGATTGCCCCTGACGTGAAGAAAGCAAAAGCTGATTACCGCAGAACTTACTTGGTTTGTGAAAATGCACCGTCGAAAAGCGAGGATGATTCTTGCCAAGAACGTGTAAGTGATGAAGTCAGCATGAGAACAAGACAAAAGGGAAGAGGGAAGCAGGGCTCCACTCTTCCCATGACAGATGCCCCGGGACAGGCAAGAGGGAGAGGCGAGGCCAGCAGGGGCAGCACTAACCTCAGCCGCTGGGCGCACTGGGCCAGCACTGGGCCAGCACTGGGCGGCTCTTGGCTGACAGGATCGCGTGCATGTTCTCATTTACACTGGAGGATTACTCTCCTAGGAAGAACCACTATTATCCTTACTCTTAGCAGTGGGACTGTGGAAGCACAGGAAGATCCCACAACGTGCCCGAGGTGTCACAGCTGCCGCAGCCCAGCGCCAGGAGGCGAAGTCGGCAATCTGTGTACCTCACCCACATCACATTTCAGGTCACATCCAGGAGGCCTGAGCAAGGTAGAGAAATATCAAACCACAGCACAGCCAGTGTAAAACAGAGTTGTACAGGTATGACATCTTTAAATGCTGACAATTACCAAGCTTCAAGGCAACACCAGAAAATCAAAGAAAAACAGGAGACCTACTATAGAGACATATGCACGCTCCTGTTCAGGTCCGCAGTGGACACCCCTGCTTCTCGGTGTCTAGCGCTCCTGGTTTCCACGAGGGAGGGACCGACTCCCTCACCCACGTGCGTGTGCCAGCACACCGCATCACTGTGCCTCCCGGCTAGCTGGCTACAGGGAGGACCCTCACGAACCCCCACCAGGCCTTCCACCCAGATGCTCCCGGTGACTGCACCTGGGGAATGTGACATGGCAGCCCTGAGGGACAGGATGTCTACCCTCTACCTGGCTCTATGAGCTCTTGGGGTCACAGAAGCCTGGGGCTATCAAGAACACCTACGTGTCTCTTCAACAAATGGTGTTGGGAAAACTGGACAGCTGCATGCGAAAGAATGAAACTGGATCACTTCCTTATGCCATATACAAAAAGAAATTCAAAATGGATTATTGACCTAAATGTAAGACATGAAACCATTAAAATCCTAGAGAAGAACACATGCAGTAACTTCTCTGACATCGGCCATACCAACTTCTTTCAAGGTATGTCTGCTGAGGCAAGGGAAACAAAAGCAAAAAAATAAACTACTGGGATTTCATCAAGGTAAAAAACTTCTGTATAGCAAAGTAAACAATCAACAAAACTAAAAGGCAACCTACAGAATGGGAGAAGATATTTGCAAATGATCTATCTGATAAAGGGCCAGTATCCAAAATATATAAAGAACTTCCAAAACTCAACACCTAAAAAACAAGTAACCCAATTTAAAAATGGGCAAAAGACATGAACAGACATTTCTCCAAACAAGACATATAGATAGCTAACAGACACATGAAAAGATGCTCAACACCACTCATCATCAGGGAAATGCAAATCAAAACTACAATGAGATATCACCTCACACCCGTCAGAATGGCTAAAATCAACAACACAAGAAACAAATGTTGGCAAAGATGTGGAGAAAAAGAAACCCTTGTGCACTGCTGGTGGGAATGCAAACTGGTGCAGCCACGGGAAATAGTATGGAGGTTCTTCAAAAAGTTAAAAATAAAACTACTTGACAATCCAGCAGTTGCACTACTGGTATTTACCCAAAGAATACAAGAACACCAATTCAGAGGGATACATGCACCTCTATGTTTATGGCAGTATTATTTACAATAGCCAAGATATGGAAGCAGCCCAAGTGTCCGTCGACTGATGAATGAATAAAGAAAATGTGATACACACACACACACACACACACACACACACACACACACACACACACGTACACACGGGAATACTATTCAGCCACAGAAAAGAATGAAATCTTGCCATCTGCAATGTTGTGGATGGCACCAGAGTATAATGGTAAGCGAAATAAGTCAGAAAAAGACAAATACCAATTCTATTTCACTCATAAGTGGAATTTAAGAAACAAAACGAACAAGAGGGAAAAAGTAAGAGAGAGAGAGAAAGCAAGAAACAGACTCTTAACTATAGAGAACAAACTGAGGGTTATGCGGGGGGGGGGTGTAGAGGAAACAGGTGATTGATGGGGATTAAGAAAGGCACTTGCTGTGATGAACACAGGGTGTTGTATGTAAGTGTTGAATTACTATATTTTACACCTGAAACTAATATAACACCATATGTTAACAAACTGGAATTAAAATAAAAAATCAAAAAAAGCAGCAAGAAATAACTAAATAAAGGGACTGCAATGAAAAAAACATACTGTAGAAGAAACCATGGAAGAGAATATAGTCAACACATGGAGAAAGCATAGCTGAAGACACCACCTAAGTGTGTAAACCCTGGGCATTTCAGTCACAAGAGACAATAATCTAATTTTGGTTAAGTTAAAGTCAGATTTATGTAACTCACAACCAAAATAGATATAACTAATGCTAACTGAAACTGCTAAATCAGTAAATTTAAAAATTGAACTAGAAAAAATGTGTCTACCAAATACAATGAAGAATGAAGAGAAAATGCTAAATAAATAAATTAGGGAAAATGCTAATTTTCCCAGTGAGCAGAGAAATACCCAACGTCCCCCCTCCCCCACCCTGCAGTCAGGACTGGCCAATGAGATGTGAGCAGAAATCTGCCCCATCCTGCTTTCTCCTGCCTTTACCTCTCAAGAGGTAGAGCGAGCTGCAGCAGCCAGCTTGTGACCAGGAGGAAAAGGCCAGGAGAACTGCAGAAATCTTGCCTCGGGTTCCTGAAAAATGGCAGGAGCCACCTGTCTCTCGGCTTCCTATAATGTGATTCAAATTCCTCCTTTGTGTCAGTTACACTTCTGCAGATACGGTTATTTCACTCAACAGGTGTTACTGAGGGCCTGCCACATTCCTGGCACTAGTCTAGGCTCTAGGAATACAGAGTGAGCAAATCAGAAAAGCCTGCTCTTGTGGAGCTTCCTACAGCACCAGGGAAAGCAAGACAGGTAACACAGAGTGTCTACTTATAAGCCACAATAACAACAAAGGGTCACTGTAAGATACCACACCGGGCGCTGGCAAAGACACACTGAAAACCCCTGCCTTCACACAACCATGTGCACTAGAAAGTTGGCAGGCCACGTGCATTGGAGCAGCCCGTTGCCACCTCTACTGCAGGATCCCTGACCCAGAAGTTCCAGGTCCTTCACCCCACGTGTGGAAATACATCTGGATGCCCCTGGCATCAGTATTTCTAGTCTTTTGTAAATCTTATCTTAAGGAAAAAATATGGTGTTGCTAAGAGAAAAATACGTTGAAATGTATGCATCAAATTTGCCTTTGTGTGTTTAAAAGTCCTAAGAGAGGCCTCATCAATTCCAGCTGATTCTAAACAATGGCTACTGATTATTTGGCTTAAGTCACAACTCCTTAATCCTCATCTGGGCATGCTGCTCTTTATACTTGCAATTATTAAAAGGAAACAGAGAATGATGGCTAATGACCTTGCTATATACAAGGCTGTACTTGCTATTCAGTTTTTCAAGATAGAGCCATAGTACTCCATTTCATAATAAAATACTTCTTTATAGTTTTTATTTTACATTTTACAGGAAGAAATAAATAAGCAATACTCTCATCCCCTACCTGCCTCCCCAACATCAATACACACACAAATACTATACTAACAGAAAGAAATCCTTACAACATTAAAGTGCCCATGCCATTTATTATTATGAATATTTGTTTTATTCCTATATTAAACATAGTACCCATGCAAAAGAAAATAAATGTACTTAGTTGAGTGAAATTCTACAGTCTTGAGTTTTCAATTTCCACAAAACCATAAATGGTGTGCTTTTCTCCTCTCCATCATCTGACTTTCCAAAATACTTGGTACACAGACCATGATCTTAGCGTGTTGTCAGCTCCTTTTCCTGCTGTGATCTGATTTTCCATCTGCTGGGTAGAGCAATGACTTTTCCTTATCTAGGAAACTGTCATATAAACCACATCCTATAGATGTCTCTGAAGACACTTCCACTTACAAATGTATTTGATGAAATGAAGTATAAAGACTGACAGGCGCAATTTACCCTAGGGGCCAACCTTGTTAAATTATATATAAACACTCTGCTGCGTAAAGTCAGCTTTTGGAAGAGGTCAACAGTGCAAGTAACACAGCTATTTGTAGATACTGCTCCCTAGCCAGGAGCACGGTGCCATACGGTGGAAATGACAGAATTCTGAGAAATAAAATTGAAATTCACGCTGCTACTTTTTTTTTTAGTATGCTAACAAATCAATACAGACAAAACAGTCACCAGTACATGGCTAAATAATTAAATAATGGTACATCCATTCATTTGAATAACAATCCTTTTCTCCTTTTTTCTTTTTTCTCTCTCTTTTTTTTAATGTACTGACAAAAGAAGTCCACATACAGCTAATGCACAGAAGAAAAAAAAATCTGCTGTTCAGGTATACCATGATTCAATTTGTGCTACAAAAAGCTGTGTTCCTTTATATGCACCGTATGTGTCTTTTGGCCTGTTCTCGTGTGCACAGAAAAGTTCACGAAGAACACTGCACTGCTACCAATGGCTGCTTCTCCAGATACCAGGAGAGGACATTTCACTTCATGTACTTTTTTATTTCTCACTGTGCACAGGAATGACTTATGTAATTAAACATGTTTTAACACTATTAAAACTAAATACAACTACCTAGCCTAACTGCTAGTCCATGCACACAACAATTTTTGTTCAACTAATCTCAGCCGGGCTATATTCTCCAACAAATACTCTAACCTTAAATCAAAGGGTCTTTCCAACACATGAGGTGTGAGGGGTACCGCTGGGCTCTGGCAATCTTCTGGACAAATCCATACTGATAAGCAGAAATCTTGTCAAAGCAATGTTTGCCAGCTCCAAGGAAAGAAGCACCCACCACACGAATCATAAGCACCTTTATAACGTTTTGCAATTAATTATTTTAATTAAAGCCTAAGAGATAATTTGTAAAATAAAATCCTCAAATCCACTTTTATTGATCGCCATATCAAGACATTTATTTTTATGTATCTATTAAGAAGTACAAGAAAAAAAATATGTTGCCTCACTTTTATCTCAGGGGAAAAAGTTGGTTTTTTTAATTGATTTTAGTTGCAGGATTTAGTAAGAAAATTAAATCCTTTGCCTATTAAGTAAGATACTTCCAACAAAAATGTACCACAGCTGGCAAAATTATGAAATTGCTTACTTTGGCTTCATGATAGCTCTTTGAAACTATGAATCCGCAAGCCCCCATCTTCTTGAGCTGGGACATTCCTTTTTGAAAGCTCAGACAAGGGATGAGAGATACCGAACACTGGACAGAGTGCCACAGGCCTGTGTTCTCCACAGGAAGTCCTGGTGTCCACCATCGTGACTGCCTGGGGCGGGAAGTGTCACCTTTGCTGTCACCAGAGAACTCAGTCCAGTCAAGTCTGTGCCATATAGTTCACAGTAAGAGTTTAATGATAACACTGGCCATAATTCAGAGTTGATTTACTGTGATGACTTCAGAAACCTATTTTTTTAAAAACAAAATTTTATTTTTTCTGGTGACTGTTTCATTAAACAAAAACTATGTACACTTGTGCAGAAAACCACACCTGTGGTGAGGACTTTGTTTGATTCATTAGAAAATGAGGACACTATTTTTCTCTAAGCACTTTATATGATGGGTAAGACCAATTTTATTACCACTCTTCTATATAAACAAAATCTCAAAGCTAATTATTTGCTAGTTAAGCACCGAAATTACTAAGTCCTGTACTGTATGAATTCAGTGGAATTTGGCAATTTGCTAGGAAAACAGAAAAGATATCATTATTTAGCCATTTTAGATACCTGAATCTCCTAAAGCAGTAATTCTCTCCAAGTAACTATGTGAATAAATCCTAGGTAAGACAGATGAACTAAGTGACTATAGAATTCATTCTCTGGGGGAGTGAGTTTGAGGTGTTCACAGGCACATTCATGTATATGAATTTAACCATGAAACCTAAGTTAAATTTGCAAAGATTAAATAAAGGCAGGTCACTAAAAAAGATTTCAGTTGAATTAAGTGAGGGATGTACAACTGTCAAAAAGCAGAGAAAATAATCTAGAGGGAGTGTGCACACCATTGGCTTTCCTTTCCTGGTGGCTTGAGAGTCCTACTCACAATAAATGGCTGTAATTATTAAATTATACACGAAAATGTCAAAAAGGTGAATTTTATGGTACGTGAATTATATCTCAGTAAAACTTTTGAAAAAAAAAGTGTGTGTGTGCGTGTGTCTGCACATGCGTCTATGTGTAAGAAAGACAAGCTTGCAATCCCATCAGAGCCTCTCCTGAGTAAAATACTCAGCGCTGTGTTGTGTTCTAAGGCGAGCAGCACACACCCTGGGCCAAGGGAAAACATCACAGTATCCAGGTAGTGAACCCACGGGGAAACTATTCAGTGGTCCACATGCTACTCAGAAATTACGCTTTAAGTAAAATCTTTAAGGTGCCTGTACGTCAGTTTTTAATGATACCCTATTTTAAGCAACTTTTCTCTCTTCCTTTTATTTATTTATTTTTTTGGATTAATCAACTACCTGCCTGTGTCACTCAATCCCTTCAAATAAGGACATCTGTTTGGTAAGTGCTTTATGACATATGTGTGACAGGTGGTCTAAAGCACAGAGCAATTCTGATACTGTAGATGAGACATGGTCTTCAAATTTTGGGTTGCACTTCGGTGTAGTACGATGAACTTGCACGAAAGCTTTAGCTGACGGAACTATAAAAAGAAAAAAATAAAAATAAAAAATAAAAAGAGCTCCACGCTGACTACGTGGTGACGTGACTTCCTCTCCTCTCTAGCCCCTGCATGCTCAACCCACTCTCCCAACTGCACTGCATGCAGTTTCTGCCTGATTTCATCCTCTGCTTTTACTTTTCCATTTGACTTTTTCCCAAAAATCTCTTTCTGCAATCATTCTGAAATGAAAGAAATAAACAGAAAGTAAACGAATTCTTCTGCAATTTTCAAAGTTTTAGAAACAGCTAACACTGTGTGCTAAATAAATATAATTCTAAGAGCTTTCTAGGTATTAACTCAATTAGTGCTCTCAACAGCCCTAAGAGACAGAAACTATTATTGTCCTGATTTTGGACAAGACTATAGAAAACAGACAGGTTTAGGAACTTGCCCAAGGTGGTTCAGCTAAAAATGGCTAAGTCAGATATCTAACCCAGGCAGTCTGGCTTTTGTCTGGCACTTCAGCACCACAGTATACACTGCCTTTCTGAATAAGGAATGTCCCGTCTGAACTTTGCAGCTATATCAAAACTATAGTCATAGTCAAGGAGTTAAGGGTTCTTCTTGTATATGAAATAAGGTTACATTTATTAATGCATTATTTTATTTGAAAAAATGTATTTTTAATATATACCAAAGTAGTAAAAAGAAATTTTACTACATTGTTTCTATTAGTACCTATAGACATTTTATGCAAACGCTACTCTCTTAAAACAGGACTAGAGTATATATCTACTAGTACTCGTCTAATAAATATCATTTTGTCACCATGAAAGACGGGATATCCTCCAAATTATTTCTAATTGAAAAGGCTTTATTTGTTAAACTTAGAGAAGTCACCGCTTTATTAAGGTTTGAGCTCTGAAATTCCCAATTTATTATTCTAATTCAGAAACCAAGCTTACCTGATTTATAATTTATAATGAAACTATTAATAGGGAGAGTGATCTGACAGTTGTGGCTTAAATAAGATTTGGGGTCAATATTTCAGCTAGACAACTGCAATCTTATAATCAAGATATTATACAACATATTTGTGAACTTCTCCTGACTGACATAAGACAGGCCATATGGCCCCATATCTGATGACACGACTAGTGAGGAAGGGAGAACAAAAATTAACCTTAAATAAGGAACTTTATGTAACCAAGCACTATACTAAATGATACATACAATACATACTTACATAATGCATATCAACATATTATGTGTATATAATTATATGTGTATAGATGTCTTATTACATATATACATATTAGTTTAATCCACAGCATTGGAGGCAGGTGGTATCACCATTTCACAGAAAAATCTGAGGTTCCAAGAGTAGCTTGCTCAAGGTGACACATTATTACTAAACTGAAAGGCAGGATTTGAAGCCAGAGTCAGCTGACTCCAGAGGCCATGCACTTTCTGCCACTATGTGTTCCTTGTTTTGACCAAAACCATCCTGTCAGCTACTACTGATCGTATAACCTAATTAAATGGGGCACCGAGCTGGAAGCCCTCACTGCAGAGAGATAACACATAATGGTAGCCAGATGCAAGACAAAGTCAGCAAGAAGAGTCTTAGAACGTTCTGCCTGTAATGAACTGTCATCACAAGCTATTGGTGTCTTTACCAACACGGTAACTGCGGGTGGGTTAGATGGTAACTGGGGGTGGGGTGGGAGGCCAGACGGTGATCAGGTGATCAGGCAATAGATCAGTTTCTATTTTTTCTTGGTAATTACAGAGTGCTACACTCAGAACCTACATTCACACCAGCAACCCACTGAGGCAGGTGAGAGCAACCGCTTTCCAGATCAAAGCATCTCTTTGTTTATTTCAGTCAACCAACTCTTAACCCAAATAAAAGGCTGACTTTGGGGCTGGGTACTGGGAGACACAATCTAGAATTAATTCCAGAGTTTCTAAAGCTACCTCTGGGAAGTTTACCAAGCAGATAGTTTTTCTGCAGTCTCTTCACATGAACCACTCTAAACATTTACGAGGTGCGCCCTTGACTCTGCTCTGAACCAATAAGCCCCTCGGCACATACCCTAGAATATCTCACTGCCAGAATCTATTAGCCACAACGAGCAAGGACATGTTCACGTCTGACACATCAGACAGATGCACAGTCAACTGTTCACCCTAGTTAGGGTGACAATGTTGCCTCAACCCCATTCACACAGCTGTCTAATGACCTGTCAAGCAAATTAAAACACTTGGACTAAAGAAAGGACCAACCACTGCTAACTAATAAGGAGACAGGAAAGTTTAAAAAAAAAAAAAAAAAAAGAAGGGGGGTTGTGGACGCCTGGGTGCTCAGCCAGTTAACTGTCCGACTCTTGATTTCAGCTCAGGTCATGATTTCAGGGTTGGGAGATCGAGCCCACACTGGGCTCTGCACTGAGCATGGAGCCTGCTTAAGATTCTCTCCCCTGCTTTTCCTGTCCCCTCTCCCACCCCTCCCCCTACTCTCTCAAGAAGAAAGAAGAAGAAAGAAGAAGAAGGAGGAGGAGGAGGAGGGGAAGAAAGGAAAGTTAAATAAGCATACACCTGTACCCCTGGGGCAAATAATAAAAAATAAAAAATAAAAAAATAAATAAGCATACAGTTCTTACACTAAAAATCAAATTTCAAAGTTAAATTATCTCATCATAATGTGTACTGTGCTCAGGGAATAAAATAATTGGTTTTAGGGGCACTTGGGTGGCTCAGTTAGTTAAGCACCTGCCTTGGGCTCAGGTCATAATGTCCGGGTCCAGGTCCTCAGCAAGGAGTCTGCTTTTCCCCTCTGTCTCTCCCTGCTGCTCGTGTTCTCCCACACCCCTCTCTCTCTCAAATAAATAAAATCTTAGAAAGAAAGAAAGAAAGAAAGAAAGAAAGAAAGANTGCTGCTCGTGTTCTCCCACACCCCTCTCTCTCAAATAAATAAAATCTTGAAAGAAAGAAAGAAAGAAAGAAAGAAAGAAAGAAAGAAAGAAAGAAAGAAAGAAAGAAAGGCTAGAAAACACCTGTGTTCAGAATTTTTGAGAAGAAACAGAGCACTGCTGCTTCTGTTACATCCAGGCAGCCCCTGCTGGACCCACCTCCTGCGTCCAGTCTCGTGGTATCTCATTCTGCAGCACGGACCCTCACCCACCTACTCCCTGCCAAATCCAGCTCTTCTTTTATTCTCCTTTTCTTCCAAACCCTTTTGCAAGCCACACTCAACTCCTAGAAGAGTGAGAGTCACCCACTTTGGAACTCTGTAACAGGGGGTTCACCAAGTGTGCCCATCTAATCGGCCCTGCTAAAGTTATCATTTAATCCCGAAGATCACGACTCCGTGCAGCGGTCTGCAGTGAGCACATTGGGCCAGCGGTGTATCTCGGCGCTGTGGGCCCTGAGGAGCCACCCCCAGGTTTCTGCTCTGGCTGCACCCGCACATTCGGAGAGGCCTGCCTCTGCCCGCCTGCATCCCTTGGACCATTCAAGTCCAGCTCAAAGCTCCCAGCTGCTGTGGCCTCACCTGTGAGCCCCATCCCAGGTGTGGGTTAGTCATCTGTGCCTCCTATAATCCTCAAGGCATATTTCTATTCACCCTTATAAAAGCTTCATCTCCAAGTTCATTATCCATAACCTTAAAAACAGGCACTACTCTAAACAATGTAAATCCACACATTGGTAATGAGACCTAAAATAGCTGTAAAATTTTTGCATGTGTCCCTTTGACTTGAACCATTCCATTGTAATCCTCACAGAAGTACTATAAAAGTAGATCTATATTCACAAAGTAAAGTTTCATCATCACTGACACCTATCAAATATACACGGGGTAGGTGGTGGTATTCTAAGAGAGAGTGAGGTGTCAGGAAGCACCTCAGATCTGAGGTTGCAAGACTGAGTTTGGGGGCGCCTGGGTGGCTCCGTGGGTTAAAGCCTCTGCCTTCGGCTCAGGTCACGATCTCAGGGTCCTGGGATCGAGCCCCGCATCGGGCTCCCTGCTCATCGGGGAGCCTGTTTCCTCCTCTCTCTCTCTGCCTGCCTCTCTGCCTACTTGTGATCTCTCTCTGTCAAATAAATAAATCTTTAAAAAAAAAAAAAAAGACTGAGTTTGAATCTAGCTTCTACACCTGAATGACGATGGGACTGTGAGGCAGGTACTGAGCAGAACGGTCCATGGCAGGATGGGCTGCATTTAGTCTCAGCTTCAACAAAATCCGCCACATGGCTCCAGCAAAATGCTTATGACCCACTGGTAGCTAAACTAGCTATGACCTTGATCCTTGACTGCAAGTTCTCACTCCATTTTCAGCACTGCTCTCTTTGCCTCTTGGGCTTTCCTTTTCAACTTCCCAAGATTAATGATATTTATTATGGTATTTGACTCACTTACATGAAAAGGACATTGCTCTAATTAATATGTCAACCCCTGCTGTAATGACTTCTCAACTTCCCAGATAAACGCCAGACTTAGCTATCCATAAGTCTGCTGGCACACAAAGAGACAGTCAGTGATCAAAGGAGACCGTCATTGTTCCAGGCTTACTGAGTGGCATGTCCTGCACCACATTATTGAAAGTACCTCATTTCATCTCTATTGCAGACCCATGACGTAGAACTTATTTATTAATCATCACTTCAGAGATGAAAACCTAGCTCAGCGATTTAAGGGAGTTTTAGCAAAAAAGAAACTAGTAAGGAATGGCAGACCAAGGACTCAAACCCTAGTGTGCTGGGCCCCAAAGATCGTTCTATGCTTTTTAAAAAAAGAAAAAAAAAAAGATTTTATTTATTCACTTGACAGAGAGCACAAGTAGGCAGAGAGGCAGGCAGAGGGAGGGGGAGAAGCAGGCTCCCCGCCGTGCAGGGAGCCCAATTCGGGGCTCGATTCCAGGACCCTGGGATCATGACCCGAGCCAAAGGCAGCCGCTTAACTGACTGAATCACCCACTCTCGGCCCCCCACCCCACCTTTCCTGTCCATTCGGCTGCCCAGAGGAATCTGGCAAATGAAAAAGAGAGGAGGGGTTCCATTATTCTCTTACGGGGGAGACCTACAGTGTTAGAAGGTTTGCCTTCCCATTTGACTATAAGGGAAAGTCCCCAGAACTTCACAGGGCACTGAAACCAATTTCCTGCCTTCCACTTCTCAAGGATTAGCAGGTACAAGAAACCCTGGGCAGAGCCCAGAACTAATCAGACAGATAGAGATATATGTAAATTTTCCCCAAGCCCAGAGCAGTCACCCAGGCAGATGACTTCCTAGAAATCTGTTTCTTAAAGTCTGCCCGTCAGAGTTTAATACAAGAGAGCACAACACCACCTCTGGAAGGTTCTGATGAACATGGGAGACCCTGGCACCTAAGCATCAAGCTGCAGCCACGTCCCTACCTCCTCCTCCTATTCCTGCCTTTCCTATAGACGTGTGCAGGCACACACGTCTACTATGGAAGGTGCCAGCACGTTACCGACCCGAAAAGAGCTTCCTGCCTAGTAAGGGACACCTACAGGCAAACACATAACTGCTTACAATTCATTTTACCTGAAGTTTCATAAAGAGAATTTAAATAGGGACGCCTGGGTGGCTCAGTCTGCCTTCGATCGAGCCCCGAGCTGGGCTCCCTGCTTGGCAGGAAACTTGCTTCTCCCTCTCCCATTCCCCCTGCTTGTGTTCCCTCTCTCGCTGTCTCTCTCTCTCTCTCTCTCTCTGTCAAACAAATAAAAACTTTAAAAAAGAGAGAGAGAATTTAAATATTCATAATTTAAGCTTTTAGAAAGATAAATGAAACTATATTATTATCCTTACTTAAGAACAAATACACCTGAGCCTTCTTGGCAGCAACTGGCTCCGACAGCTCAGAACACAAAGTTGACCCTGCACGGGAAGCCACAGGTTCGGTCCCTGCACCCCATGTTCTAAAATGTGCCCCACAACACTCAGGAATCAGCAAGCCCATAAAAGGGGAAGAAAATAAAAAGCAGAGTCTTACATTTGGAATATGAGTCCACCATCAATTTCCAACAGTTCTGAAGTCTAAAAATCTCTGAAAATCCATTGTTTTTCACTAACTCATTTGATGACAAAACCTAAGCTTCTTTGGCTACAAAATCCGTCAGGAACCGGCCCAAGGCTCTAGGAAGCCTTCACTCATATACCATTGACGAGGTGATGCTCCGGCCCCGTGAGGAGTCCTCCCAGCTCTGTGGCATGTGCGTCACACACCTTCCAAATCCCCAACGTCGAAATTCAAGAACAGAGTCTCAGATAAAAGGAAGGCATGGCGTGTGCTTTCTGGAGGCACGGAGGAAGTCAGACATCAAAGAACACTACTTTGAAAGAGAAAGCTCCCGGTCAAGTACAACCAGGAAGCATCTCCCCTCCCGCCTGCACTCCCCGCCCCGCGCCCCTGTCCGAAGCGCTCTCCGGCCCCATCCCTGTGCCACAACCGCCCCGCCGCCCTGCGGCCCTGCTCCCGGCCTGCCCAACACGCTGCCCAACACGCTGCCGCCCGGCCACGTGTGACTTCCTCACCAGCCAAGAGCCTCGGGCCGAGCACGCTGTCACCCCTGTCTTTCTGTCTGGAGCCTGGGTTCTTAGCAAATAAAAAATCATCTGTGTAGCCCCCAAGTCCTACTCAGTCAGTCTAACTTCTCATACAAACAACCTTACCGAACTGCCCTTCCCTTCAGAGCAACACTGACTAAAACCTGGGTCGGGAGCATTTCTTCTAGAACTCTGCTTTGCTTGAAAGTTGTGAGACAGAACCGAGTGAGCTATTTAAGGCCTGGCTGCTAAACATAGAAAGGCCATTTCAGGGCTGAGAAACATTTGTTCAGCAAAACCGTTTCCTAAGTCCGTGGTATTGCCAGAGCACAGGGGACGGTGTGCCTCGGGCTCCAGACAGGGGCTGTGGGGAGAGCCTGGTGCACCCCGCAGGGGGCCCCGGGGGTCCTTCCACTACAACCCATCACAGCCACGACCTACAGGAAAGATAAAAGTAATAAACTGTCTGCTGACAAGACCTTAAAGTAAATGAAACCAAGAAGCTTCTCTGTTCTTATCTTCACACTCCTCTTGAGGTCTAGGAGACACTGTAAAACCTCCTTTTCCTTAAGGTCTCCAATCAATCACCAAGTCCTGTTCATTTTTCTTTTAAATAATTCTTGCATTTCCCACTTTCTGTGCCTATTGCCACCACCCTAATCCGGCCCCTGATCTCATCCTGATGGCATCCCTAGGTGATCTCATCCAATCTAGTGCCTTTTGCTTAAGTGGTTTTAAATATCAGCTACATACACATGATCCCCAATTTTTATCTCCAGTCTCAATTTCCTCCCTGAACTCCAGACTCCTTTGATAATGCCCCAACCGTGGCACTCGTTCTTCCCTGCCTCAGTAAACATCCTCCAGCTGATCAGCCCAGAAAGCTCTGAGTCCTCTCTTCCTCTCTCACATCTCAGATGGTAAATCCTATCATCTCTACTAATACATATTTTTTTTTAATTTGAGAGGGGGAGAGAGAGAGAGAAAGAGAGAGAGAGAGCTGAAGGGAGAGGAAGAGAGAATCCACGGCAGATCCTGCCCTGAGGTGGAGCCCTAAGATCATGACCTGAGCCAAAACCAAGAGTCGGATACCCAACCAACTAAGCCACCCAGGAGCCCCTCTACCTTCAAAGTATGTTCCAAATCCAGCCACTCCCACTGTCATCACACATGCCACCAGCCTGGTCTGTCTCTTAGGTAACTCCAGAGCCCCCACTTGGTCTCCCTGTTCCAGCCTGGTCCTCCTGAAGCCAGTTTACTGCCAAGAGCAGTGAAGGTTTCCTCTTTCCTCCCTCAAAGACTGAAATGGTTCCACTTATCACTCTCTCTTGAACCCTGACTTCTCCAGGTCCAAATTTCCAATTAAATACAAGTTCACTTCTACTTGGATAACCTAATCACCTCTAACTTGACATTTCCAAACTGAACTTACCTTCCCCCTAAAACTGCCCCACCATCCAGTCCCTCGATTTTGTGCATGGTATCACCATACTCCCCAGACAGAAACCCTGGGGACACTCCTTTGAGTCCCAGTGCACTTGGCACATATTTCTACCATACTACTTGAGGCAGATGGCACAACGGACACAATCCATCTCTTCCCCTCTGCAGTGTGAGCCTGCACGGTCACTCCCCTCAGGAGGGAAAGCCTACTTACCTATCCCTTGAAACTGGCCTTGCCCTGACTTTGGCCAACAGAACACCGCACCAAAGAGGATATGCCAGTCCGAAGGGTAGGCCGCAAGAGATCCTGAACACTTCTGCCTCTCTCGGATTCCTGCACGCTGCCATGAAAACAAGCCCAGACCAGCGTGCGGGATGAAGGACATGTGGCCTGGCTGCCCCTGTCACACCAACTGACAGCCTGCCGGGCCACAGAGTAGAGCTGCCTCGCTCCCTGCAGCTACCACAGGTACACGACCAGGTCTAGACAAGACCAGAAGAACCACCTTGCTCGGCCTGGCCCAACTGCTCACCGACAGACTCTTGAGCTAAAAACTGGTGTTCTATGTACTAAGTTTAGGAATGGTGTGCCAGACTCCACAATAAATTACCATTACAACATTTACCTTGATGTGCTGCAAGAGAACATATTAAAATGTCCTAGTTCACAGAAGGTTCTCGATAAATGCTGTGCCATTCCAAAAGCGATTCTGGAGAACTCGGGCCCCCCAGCTTGACTGGCTCCTCAGAAGCCGAGCTCCCACCGTGCTCGTCCCACATCTTCGACACGGGGGGGCGGCGGCGGCACAGAGGCAGAGGCTCACGGTGGGAGCTGAAGGGCTGTCAGTGACGGTTACAAAACTCTACTTCTAGGACAAATTCTTCTTACGCTAGAAACTGCAGCAGACCTTATAAATCAACTTCAGTGAGTTACCTAACTTTTCTAAGCATCCGTTTCATCATCTATTAAAAAAATGGGGGTACTTTCTTCACATATTTCTGATACTAAATTCGATAATTCATGTCACATCCGTATCATAATACCTGGGACACAAAGAACGGCATCATACACATCTCTATTCTTATTACCCATTTGCTTTCCTCTCTTCAAGTAAAGTATAAGTTACTTAGCAACAGTCATGTTATTTGGGACTTTTTTATTCCCCTTACACATGCATAGTGCTAGGCATGTAGCAAACTTGTGAGATATAGTTCATTAACAGACTGATTTCATACTCTACACAGGAAGCTCAAATGGCTTCCCACTGCCCATTAAAATTTCATGTAGTAATAATTTTAAAAAATCTTACCAACTCACCTATCCCACATTACGTAACATCACATACTATCTCAACTAGAAAGCATTCAGATGTAGGCCACAGAAATCTGAGAAATGGTATCTCAGACAAAGAAGACTTTTTTCTTTCTACCACGTGCAGTGACAATGGGAAGCCAGCAGTCTGTGACCTGAAAGAGGGCTGTGACCACAACCTGACTGAGCTGGCACCCTGAGCTCAGACATCCAGCCTTCAGAATGCTGCAAAATAAATTTCTGTTGTTTAAAAGCCATCCAGACCATGGTCCTTTGTTACAGCAGCCTGAACCGACTACGAGCCTGCCAGAGCCAGCCACCCTGATTCCTTTGGCCTTTACCTCAGGGCCACAAGATGGCTGCCACAGCTCCTGGCATAACAGCCATTTTCAGTAGGGTAAGCATGAGGGGGTAACAGCCGTGCCTACTCCTGTTATGTGGAAAACAAAAGTTTCCCCAGGGCTGCCAGCCAACTCCTCCTTATGTCTCACTGACATCCCATAAGAGAGCCGAGAAAGCAAGCTGTTAGCTCTTCCAGACTCTGTGGCTGTGACAGGTTGTATTTCCCAAAGGTGGCCAACTAATATATCTTGTTCCGCATGCTTTTGCACAATGACACTGAAACTCCCCTACTAAGAGGTGGGATCTGAGTTCCTTCCTCTTGAATCTGGGCAGGCTTCTGACAACAGCAGAGGGGACGTGGGTGAATTCTGTGTGACTTTGAAGACTAGGTCAGAAAAGGTAATACAGCTTCTAGGACACGGATATATGCCTCTGGAGCCCTGAGGCTCCAAGTTAAGAGTCTGGCGATGCTAAGGAGACCATGTAGACAGACCACAGTGAGACAGAGAGGCCCAAGGAGCGCTCTCCCAGCTCGGGCACCAGACATGCACGTGAAGAGCCTTCCAGATGGCTCCAACCCTAGTCCTCACCATCTGACTGTGGCCTCATGTTAGACCATAAGCCAGAATTGTCCAGCGAAGTTGCTCCTGAGTCCCGAATTCACAGAAACCATGAGAGATTACAAATATTACCGTCGTTTTAAGACACTGAGTTCTGGGGTGATTTCCAAGGCAGCAACAGATAAGCAGTGGAAGGGCAGCAAGAGAGAGGGGCCTGGGGATGGGGCTGCCCATCCCGTGCTGTCCTCACTTTCCCCCGGACACCGCATGCTCTCTGTGGCCCTCGTGCCTCTGTTCTCCCCTCACCGGGAACTGCAGCCCCCCCGTCCCCCCACAAGCAGAGGTGGCCTCCGGGCAGAGCCAAATTTCAGTCACATTATTCTTTGTCCTCATTATTCTGGATTCTTAGACTGAGTTCCGGTGCATGGAGATCTCAACACATTCTTACATTTTACATATTGGTTTAGTCTTTGCCACGTAAGGAACGCAAGGTAATAAGTACTTGCCCAAAGAAACTGAACATCTGTCTGTGCTTTTTGCTATGGTCAGTGTCTCTTAAAAACTTCTTCTCCATAAAGCTAGCCTTCCTTTCACCACTTAGTGATGGTCTGTCTCTGTCCTCTTCAAAACTCAGACCAAATCTAACTTCTCTGTAAACTTTTCCCTGGTTAACGCCTCCCGTCCTCAGCGAGAATGGCTCTCTCCTGCCTCCGTGTTCCTTAGCACCTTCACATCCTTCTCTTTTGGTCCAGTATACTGGACTTGTGTGGGCCTGTCTCCTCACCAAACCATTTCATTACTGAGGGAAGGACCATATTTTGTTCTGCTTTCTATTCCAAGCACCAAATGCTGACACACACTAGGTATGCAGCAAATGTTTGACAAGTGAAGGAAGAAGGACATCTAACACACACTGAATTCCCCACAAGTAATGAAAAAGAAAATCCCAAATTTAAAAAAAAAAAAAACCTCCCATCTAATCGTTTAAATTATGCCCGACAACCTGACTTCTTTAACTTTTACTTAGCGTAGGCAAGCATAGCAAGGCCACAATTTTAAAGATAAAAATAATCTGACAGCTACATAAACACATGAAGAAATATCCTTAGTAAGCTACGAGAGGAGGGTGTTACATTTTTCAGACCTGTTTTATAGCGGCTCCTAGGAGGTGACACTCACGACCAAATTCCCTGCTGAAAGGCTGAAACCAGAAACTCTTGTTTTATGCGAGCTGGTACAGTATAGTATTTCCTGTGCTCACTGTGGCGGTGTTGCTGGGAAGAGTCACATGCTGACAGACAACCCCGTCTGGCCACGTCTCAGACATTAGGGGTAAAACAGCGAGTGCCTGAGATGACAGGCGGAAGCTAAGGGAGAGACTCGGCCGCCTCACTCAGTAGCAGGCTGAGGCCAAACTTCCTGACCTGCTCCCTGGCCCTCTCCCACCTGGTGGGGCTCCAAACTGCGGAGCCGAGCCTAAAAAACTAATGGAGTAGGTTATTTTCTTTGAATTTTAAAACTCTTCCCTAATTTCTTTCCATTTTTGGAAAATTGACGTAACCCACAAACCCCCTCGTGTCCACAGCAAGTCCGTCCTACCACTCTACTCCCGCAAACCTCTGCTATTTACCCCCAGGAGCACCCGCAGCCCCGCGGGCCCCGCGCTGTCCCGTCCCTGGCAGCACCCGAACGGCAGCGCTGAAACATCGAACTCCAGAGACAGCGCGTGCGCTCAAGGTTGCCAAGACAGGACGCGTCCACGCAGGTTCAGCCTCCTCGTCTGTCGTGCCTTCCAAGATCAAGGAAAGTAAGCCTTTCCCACACTCACCTCTGAACTACGTATTGAGCACTCCTGGTCTCTCTGCCTGTATGGAACGTGCCTAGTCTCCAAGGGCCACTTTGGTCCTAAACCCCTATCTCCGATGACCAGAACACAGGAGGGGCTCAATACACATCTGCCGAATGGATCAACACGAAAAATAACTAAAAACATACCGCATTACAAGGCAGTGGGCAAATGGCCATTATGAATAAATCCTAAGGAAAAATCCATGTGGACTGAGAAGGATAAAGGGAGCTTCTTAGAGGAGTTAACCGTTTAGATACCTGGGGTTGCTGTAACCCATTTAATCCAAATGTCCTCTCCTCGGGAAGCATTCACGTCATTCAGACAATATTATCACGTAGAGACCGACTCCGAAACTGTAAGCGGGATGGAACAAGTTGTTTTTCAAGAATTTCCTACCCTGTCAAGCCTGGCGTGGCCTCCCGGCATGCTCCAAGTGCAAAGAGCCATCAGGGACGATGGAGAGAAAGGTGCGTGCGGCGCTGGATCAAGTTCATGCTGCGCTCCCGCAACTGACACGGTCACTGTGGCAGCAGCTCGCCTTGGCTTTCTCGCCAGCGGCTCACCGAGGGGAGATCCACGCGGGAGACAGGACAGGTGGAAACGAGGACCACCAGCTCCCTCCCTCCACACTTTCAGACCGGGCGTCTAGAGCGAGTCAGCTCAGCAGCCCGAGCCTCGGCTCCCCACCGGACGGGGCAGCAGGCACAGCACCTGCGTCACAAAGCTGCTAGGGAGACTCACAAGCTTAGTACGTCAAGGGTGCTTAGCTTAGTGCCGGACCGCAGGGAGAGCTGGGTCAGAGCTATGTTAAGTATAAACTATTATTGTAGCAATTCCTCTTACCACCATTATAGACTACATTTTCCATATAAGACTGCATTTTCTCCGTAAGAACTGATCTCACATTTATGTACAGCTAAGCTCTGTACTTTGTTCATTACCTGTTTTAATCTTCAGGTTCTTTCTGTCTAAGCAGCGTCAAGCTGGTCAGACCTTGTTCATTATGGGTAATGCACGCTGATGCCAAATGCAACCAAGTTTCCGTTATTACTGCATGAAAATAATCTAAATATCAGCTTGATTTCCCAGTTCTTGCGTATTTGTGCCTAATGTTTTCTAATTTGCTATAGTGTGTGCTCCTTTTTCAGGAGTAACGAAGCAGCAAAAACAAAAACGAAACCATACATTGCATATTATACTTGTGGGTAATAAAAAAGACACTCTGGAAATATGGTGCCTGGGATGATATAATCATGTAAAGTCCTAAGGGGGGAAAAATGTCAAGATGATTACAGACGGGGGCCATGAGTTCCATATACATTAGAAACATTTTTATCTTAAAAATCAGGTTAGCCAGAGTGTTAAAATGCTTGTGTTTGAGAGTTCATTTCTACTATTAAGAACAATGATGCTCAACCATTACTGAAGCACTTCCTGGCCTTCCCAATTATCTCACACAACTCAAATTTTCAAAATACAAAGTGATGTTTAATTCAATTGAATCTTTAAAAAGTATGCCACACTGCACTTTTAAGAGAGTGTTGCAATGTCAGAAAACCAATGATATTTCTGCTATTATGTAATACAATGGGTTCTGGGGTTCAATGTTAACAGCTTAAAAGAAAAAAGTTCCATCTCTATAGTTGCCTGTTCTAATTTTTCTGCCTTGATGGAGCTGGAGAAGAAGCAAGGGAAGTCAAAATCCTCATGCAGTGGTGTCTTCTGAATGCTTGATCAGTCCCTGCCTGTTTTATGACTATGGAATTCCTGGGAGTATTTTTGTTATTTTATTTTTTATTTAAGTCACCCAACACAGCTTTCTTTTTTTTTTTTTTTCTTTTTTTTTTTAATTAGCAGATAGAATGGAATCATGTTTTGTTTTGTTTTGTTGAAATTAGAAAACAAAAGAGGATTCAAATCAACTCTGGAAACTAAGCAGAGCTAGTGCTTCCTGGCTGTAACATATCAAAGGGACTTTTATTTTATCTTAACAAAGTATTTGGCCTTGAATAGAAGTATATTTGTGCCAGGCTAAGGAACTAAATAAACACTTTGTTATTATCTTTCTTGTAGCCTCTACTTTACCTTAGAGCAAGTTAGTTAAAGGTGAGATGGATATCTAACCCAATATTCTAAAAATCACCACTGGGTGCTTTCTACGTGATAGGCACTGCACTTTCTAATCATTTTTCTAACCTTTAATCACTCGTAACTGTGAAATTTAAATGTTATGACCCTATGCCAACAGGGCTTTAGTCCTCTGACATACGTGACAAGAGACTAAAGTCGAGAAGTGCATTTCTTGGCTCACGTAAGTGAGGAGTCCAGCCAAGGGCCAGGAGCAGAACGAGCTTCAGATGTCACCGGTTCCATGCTCTCGCCCATGTTGGCTTTTTCTCCAGCTCCAAACCTCACACGCTCTTCTCATTCACGTCAAGTGAGAAAGAAAAGGAATTTTGTTCTTCGACGCACTACCAGAAGTCAGAATGCCCCATTCCTGAGCCAGTCGCTGTTGGCAAGGGAGCTCCAAAGCCTAGGCCGAGGTCACCAGAGCACCCATGGCCACCCTGCAAGCTGAGCAGGAGCTCAGAAAGGGTATGCCTCGCCTGAAGGCTGGATGGAGACTGGATGTCAAACACATCTGATGTCTGTCCACCTTCCTCATTTTCTAAAAGAGAGAAAACAAGACTTAGAGACTAAATAAATTGCCTACAGTTAGGGCTGCCTGGGTGGCTCAGTCCATTAAGCGTCTGCCTGCAGCTCAGGTCATGATCCCAGGATCCTGGGTTCGAGTCCCGCATCAGGCTTCTTGCTCAACAGGGAGTTTGCTTCTCCCTCTGCCTGTCGCTCCCCCTACTGGCGCTCGCTCTCTGACAAATAAGTAAAATCCTTAAAAAAGAAAAAACTGCCTATGGTTAGAGCTCCTATCTGACCCCATCAACATCTTGTTACCACTGTGTAATTTACCACAACCAGAGGCAACCAATGGTTACCATTTGCTTGTGGGTCCTTCTGGAGGCAGTCTATGCATATAGAAGCATACATATATGGTTTACCAATACCAGATGACAGCAGCATCCACTCTGCGCCTTGCTTTTAAAAACATACTAGAAACTCCATCAGCTCCCACCTTTAAAAGCGTCAAGTGAAGACATCCTGATATGAGATACAATGTAGTTATTCACCCAGATGGACACCCTAAGTCTCAGGGTCCCATTCTTGCCCTGGCCTCCCCACATGGCCAAGGCTAACTCACAGCCTCTTCACACTCAATTTTCCTCCCTTGTAAAATGACAGTCATCACAAAGCCATTATAACAAAATAGAAGCTGCACAAAAATACAGACTATCTTAAGGTAAAAATGATGGTCTTTCAGTGAAAATCCATTTGTATTTTTTTTAATTGATTCAAATAAGATATAAAGGAAGATGCTTCTTAAAATGTGGCACCATGTCTCCTACCATGGCTCTTTGGCACTATAAAAGAAGTACCTTCTAACAAGTACCTTCCAAAGAGATAAAACTACATCACAGCATATTTTCTTGCAAGGTTACAGTCACTGAGAGACCTAGAACCCCATGATAAGGATTCTTTGTACTACAGTGATGAAGAAAAATCTCTTGAACACCATACAAATCCTGCAAAGATAAAAACTTACTTAAAATTGAACTCTGCCTGTCCCACACCAGGGGCAACCATATACTTTTTATGTGTTTTGACAAAGAATATGTGTGTGTTTAATGACAAAGGTACTGACGCACACACCATGCCCAAGTCATGCATCCTGAATTTGTTTCTGCAGTGACAATATGAGAATCCCTTCCTCTTCTGGAAACAAGGCTTTGTGTTCAGAGAACTGAAAGCAATTAATTGGCCAACCCAGAGGCTGCAGCAATACTCCTCTTTCTCTAACAGAGTGCTTTCACCAAGTGGGCCAATTAGCCCAATTCACAAATGCCATCAAAGACTATCAGGGATGGGTTCCTGATATGCTTTAAACGTACGATAAAAGACGTATCAGATGCTGTTCAAAAGGGCTAAGAACATTACACTGAATCAAGCAGTTAAATTGAAGAGAACAACTCAATTCTGTTATAAATCATTTCAGCATTAACAATCATAATTCTTCATGCAAAAATTCTAATCATCTTATAAATAGTCTTTTATTTCAAAGACAAACCAATATAAAGGCAAGAGAACCATCGAAGCAAATTTGTGGACAGCTCAAATTCTGTGAGATTCGATGTATCAGTTTTTCAGGCCCACTTCTGAGGGCCTGCTGTTCTAAAGATCTGGTAGCACCTGTGTATGCCAGAGAGTTCAGGGGTGACAGAGTGCAGGCCCAGGCATTTGGTCCCAGCAGCACCACCTTCTCCCCAGGACTTCACTAAGGAGCCCGTCGTCTTCCTCCCCCACTATCACCTACTTCCTGCCTGCCTTCCTAATGCCCAGCCCTCATCCCCTCTTCTCTAGTGGCTGCTGAGTCCCTAACACTGTAGTCACCTGCAACTTCTGCTACGGAGAAGGTTAACAACAAGAGAATCACTGAGAATCATCAGACTGGAATCAAATTCATATTTCCTCAGAATTTCTGCCCACCAAATTTAATATGCTTTTTGTAAAAGTTTAAAATTCTTTAGTCTAATTTTAAAATGTAACCAGGAATGGTTAAGCATCATTTTTATTAAAGTGGAGGGAATGCTTCTCTTTGGGTTCAGCCCTTCTGTAGGGCTATTTTTAAAAACAAACTCTGGGGCGCCTGGGTGGCTCAGTGGGTTAAAGCCTCTGCCTTCGGCTCAGGTCATGATCTCAGGGTCCTGGGATAGAGCCCCGCATCGGGCTCCCTGCTCAGCGGGGAGCCTGCTTCTCCCTCTCTCTCTGCCTGCCTCTCTGCCTACTTGTGATCTGATCTCTCTCTCTGTGTCAAATAAATAAATAAAATCTTTAAAAAAAAAGTTAAAAAAAAATAAAAACAAACTCTACACCTCCAGTTTTAAACAGATACCCTATGGCTACTTCCTAAGTTATTTATTTTTCAAAAAATGTTAACTGCAATTTTGGCAGTTCCACATTAAACACGATTTGTAAGACATGAACAGCTCTCGTGATCATCCACGAAGAGACCTCAGAAGCTTGTAGAAAATCAAATTCCACCTCCTTCCAACAATGACCCCTCCTCTGTTCCTTCTGGAGTCCCCCTTAGGCCATGCTGGAATAGTCAGATTGCTACAAAAATCTATTACTTCTAGTAGAAAATGAAAACACGTCCCAGCTCTTAAGCTGTTTCTGGAAACACCCAGGTCTCTGAAGTCATGCCAGAGGCAAAGGGATGTACGTGGGGAGAGACAGAAGATAGGCGGCAGCTCCGTTCCCATAGCTACGTGATCTCTGGGCCAGGGAGAACCAAGATGTTACTTTTATGGTTCAGAGAGATTTGGGGTTTGTTTTTTTTCCTACAAAAACAAAGTCCAGTGTGAAAACAATAACTGGGCAGGCAAAAATGACTGGAAGAGCTTCTGCAGAGGCCACCCCACTTCAGACCTCTTCTGAGATCACTAATTCAGGAGCTTGCCTTGCCCAGATGTGCAGCGAGCGGAGAGCGACCGGGCTGACCGGGCTGACCGGGCTGTGGCAAACACGGGACGCCACAGGTAACTACTCTTGCTGCCCCTAGAACCTCCGGGGACGTTCACATTTTAGGAGCCGGAGGGACCTTCAAGATTACTTAGTAAAGAGGAAGCAACTAAGATGCAGAATTTCCAGGCAGGATGCCTTGTGAATTCAGGTTTTAAATAATACTCCCTACTCCCAACGACAGCAATAATACAGAAAATATGTTTCGGCGGAAAGGCAGTGGGGGGAGGGCGGGAGGAAGGAAGTCAGTCACGTTTACAGACAGGAGCGGCCGGGCGCGCGGAGAGCAGCCGCCGGCCGGAAGCCCAGGCCGCGCCGGGACTGGAACCAGCGGCCGCGCGCACAGGCCCGGCTGCGGGGGTGCAGGCGGAGGCCAACGGCTCCGGCGAGCCTCACTGCGCGCATGAAGCCGGGGGGCGGGAGGACGCACCCGGCGCCTGTGGAGCGACACGGACAGGGCTTCTGTGCCCGCCGCCGGGGACCAGGGCTGAGGCGAAGCCAGCACCGGGAACGGCCGCAGGAAGCAGAGAGCGAGCCACCAAACTGTGGCCGAGGGGCGAGATCCGCCTCACCCTCACCATCAAGGACAGGAGCCTGGAGCTCCAATGAGGACCCGGAGCTGAGCGAGCGGCCTGGGCTGAGGTGGGGACAAGAGCAGAGCCGCGACACAGGGAGAGGTGAGGGCAGAGAGAGGAACGAAGATTCCCACTTACAACAGGCTTCTGAACAAAAAAAGCCCAACACAGGACAAAACTAACTTCAGGGAAGACTGACACGTGCTCAACAATCAGATGGAGTCGCTCCTGACAAAATGAAAATGCGGCCAACTGAACAGGACTGTAATGTCAGTGTGTAAAAACTTTCAGAGATCCTAAAGAAAAGTACCCCCACCCCCATTTTTTTTGACACAAAATCAGCCTAATAGTGAATCAAGAGGTAAATTTGAAAACAAAAGTTCACTTGAAATCCTGGCAATGAGAAATGTGGTCACTGATTAAAAAGTCTCCGGATGGGAGGAACTCCACAGCAGGCACAGAGAAAACTAGCAAACTAAATCTCACGTAGAGTATAAAATGAGCTACAACACTCACAGACGAGGGAAGGAATGTAACAGGTAGACTGAGAATAAATATCCATCTAATGGCATTTCTGGAAACAAAGCTAGAAGCAATGGTGGGAAACAACATTAGAACGAATGCTAAACATTTCCAGGACTGAAGACGTGACTCTTGATGTGAAAGTTCACAGTGAGCGCTAAGGAGACCAGACAAAAATCAGTCTCCTCCTAGGTGGGCTGTAGTGAGGCTGGAAAACAGCAAGGAGAAAAGGAGAAAATGCTGACGATCACGAGAAAGTGAAAAAATGAGTTAAAAGGGGACGATAGTGAAGTTGGTGGCAGACGTCTCGACAGCAACAAGGAACACCATGAGGCAATGAAATCATATACTCAGAGTTCTGAGGGGAAAGCTCTGTGAATCGAGCATCCCACACCCGACGAGAGTGAAGATGAACCATAAAGACTGGGTTTACCTTCCACAGACGGCTACTAGAAGAAGGACTAAAGAGATGCAGAGTTCAACAAAAGTCCTTTTAAAAACCCAAAGGGAAGGAAGGGGACACAAGATGCTAAGAAGGAGACTGAAAAGAACTTCTTTCAGGTTTCATAAGTAATAAATGACTCAGACAGTTTAGAATCCAGGTGTGTTGATTTCAGTTCAGTATTTCTTTCCTCTAAACTAACTTGGTGCCTCTTAATTTTTCAGTTTTACATTGTTATTTCTAACTTCCAGTCAGATATAAAACCACAAGTTGACAGCTCCTACTATTTTTCACAACATTCAGATTCTTACCTCTCCTTTCTAAATTTAAAAGCTTCCCTGCAGTGTGACTATAATGAGGAAGAACGCTTAGAGAAGTTATTTACTAGTCATTTCACCTACTGTGCATTTCCTTTGTCAATTCGGCAGTATGTTCCACTTCCTCCATACTTAACACAAATTCATGATTCTTTTCAGCTATTTTAAAAGGTGAAGTTATAAGTACTTCCTAATTGTCTTTGATTTGCACCTAAATGAAGAGAGAACTCTGTGCATCTCTAAACAAAGCTGCAATTTTCTTTTAATGTGACATTATTTCACTCTTCTAATATGCGTTCATTAAAGTAAGACTCTGCAAATACCAATTTGGTACTAACTTAATAAAAACATATGTGACTATCCTATCTTTAACTGAAATGGAAATAGAGATTGAAATGACAACACATAAAAATCTAGCTAGCACTCTAATGAATAAAAAATTAGGTGTCTTCAAAGATGTAACAGCAACTCATATACAAATATTTGGTTCCTTCACACAATCTGCAATCCATTAACATGTTCCCTAAAAAAGTCATCTCAGAATCTCCCCATCTGGATCCCAGAACAATCATCTGCCTATTTTCAGGCTCTGTAAATTATCTGTAACCTTGTACATTTAGCCAGCAAGAGGAGGGTCTACAGTTTTTATGTGATAAAACAGGCAATAAAAGGAGTATTAATTTCAAAGGGCATGTAGCTAGAAAACACACACTGACCCTAATGCAGAGACTGTGACCTTGTACCTGACTTTCTTCAAGTCAGATTTACTGCACAACACTTTCTGTGTATGGGTGAAGTGCAGATAGAGACAATGTACAATCCCAGGCACCAAAGACTTGAGAGAAGTAGAAATACAATTATGAAAATCCCTCAATGCTGGCAGCTCAGATCTGGGCAGACACCAAACGCAGTCTGTCTGTTGTACTGCCAGCAACTACAACAATATCAGACTTCACTGGAACAGGCGTGGTGTTTTCTATAAAGGATCACTTGGCAGGACACGCTGGAAGCCCGTCTGTGGTCAGAGTCAGTATAAATTACCAAGAGTGCGGGTTCATATCCCTGGGCAAGAGCTGATGCTACTCAGCTGTTATTTTTAGACACAGGACAGTTATGCAACGGAGCTATTTCAATGATGCTATGGGACCTTCTGTGTAGAATCCAATAAAAGTAATCTAAACCAGTTTTTCAACTACCAGAGAAATTTTCAAATCTGCAGAGCTTGAATATTCTTGAGGCAAAATGAATAAGCCCCCTAAAATTTTTATGTTGATGACTGGAAAATGTTCTAAGCCATAAGGAAAACTAGATGGAACAGGCAGAGACTCATCTGTTAAGTTAAACCTCAAAAATCAGGAGGAAGTTGGTAGAATTTGGAGGAGTACCTACTCTTTAATAAAAAGAAAGGATGCAATACCCATGAAAGTGATAACAGATAGCAGATTCCTCATGTGCCAAGAGTTCCCTAACATGCTCCCTTCGGAGGAAAACACATTTTATTCGTACATTTCTACAGAGTTCAGGTCTTTACGAGGAGAATGTACATGTATTAATGCTAAAAAAAAGAAAAAAATACTAAGCATCTTACAACTCTAAAAGAGGAAAACATTTAAAATGTTAACTGATTTGAGTTATAAGCTATAAGCAAGGGATTCACTTTTGATTAAATGAAATATAATACTAATCCACCAGTTAAGGAAAAACTACTGAAAAGCCCGACAATCTGGAATACTGACTAAATGGGCTTTTGAGGTTCTCTTAAGGACCTATGGCTCATCTCCTTCAATGCTAAGGGGCAACACATCACTACTTTCAAACAGTGAAAAACACTCTATTTATAATTTTTTTAATTTTATGAAAACTACAATTAAATATAACTCTATTCAAGTAATCAGTAGATGCACTGTCAAGAGCAATGCCAAGCTACTCTTGAGCCTCTGCTTAAAAACCTCCAACAGTCCAAAAAACAAAACAAAACAAAACAAAACAACTCTCCAACAATCCTAATCTCAGAATAAAAAGAACAATCCCATGGCCATGGCGACACAGCGGGGGAGAGAGGAGGTCAACTGAACTGTACTGTTGTAGGGCTCCTGTATTTGACCAGGAGTGAGTCAATGTTAACGTATATTGTGCTAAGTCCGAGATGAGTGCTATAATCCTGAGAACAATCACTAAAAAAATATAGCAAAGAAACAAAAGTGAAAACAAACAGAAAGATTAAAAAGATACATGAAAAAAAGGTACCGGTTATTAACTCAAAAGAAGGCAACAGGTTCAAAGGAACCAAAACGGGGGGTAAGACAAATAGAAAACAGCAAAATGGCAGACCCTAGTCCAACCACATCAGTAGTTACGTGTGATTCCGCCAACAGCACACGAACGCGGTAACGAATTCGGTAACGAATGCGGCTGATTTCTGGTGAGGAAAATGACAACGTGGCCGAACTTCTTGCTAGACTTCTTTATCTAGTAGGGTTTCACTTACTAAAGCCTATTTTACCTGCTCAGAGCCTGTGAGGTACTATTCTTCTAATCTTCCATATCTTCCAGCATTAAGTAAGCACATGAGCAACAAAATCTGCCAAATAAATAATTTTTCTTCCCCTTCTACCCAATTCTCTCGTTATTGCTGCCCCCTCATACTTCTATAACACAACCCAATTCTTCATAAATGCAAAACCCCAGCTGCTGCTGTTGCGTGCCAACAATAATCTTTTGAATTTAATCTCCTACCTCACTCAGAAAGACAGCTATCAAACTGGATGAAGGTACATGACAAATAATGATATATCCTCCTGGGGGGACCCCGACACTCTCGTGAGAGATCGCACGCCCAGAAGGTGAGCTGAAGGTCTGTCAGCCCCTGGAGGTCTCTGCTTCCACTGGAGCCTAGCAAACACTCCTGGATGGACAGAAGGACGCCAAGAACGCAGAGCTGGGGCCGACAGCAGAGCTGGGCCAAGCAGCCCGCAGCCCCTCGCATCAGCACGCAGTCTGGAACGCCTGCCACACACGGCTCCGCAGCCTCACGTGCGGGGAGCTGAAAGGGGAGGGCGGGGGGATTCCTCTAACAAAATCAAAACGTTAGTTTTGACCCTTGGTCCAACAGCGCCCAACAATCCCCAAGTCCCCGAGGCCAGATGAAATGAATGAGCAAATGGCAAAAGCCTAACGGCGCACCAAAAGCTAATCTGCAGGGCCCAAACCCGCAGAGCAGCTCATCACTTAATCAGACAAAAATGTAAATCTTTTATGCCAAGGTCCATTTAATTGAGAAGACAGTATAAATTCTGGGTGTTTAAGACATTTAGTTCAAAAAAAAAAAAAAAAAGAAAAGAAATCGAGCTTACAGGCTAGAGATATTATCTGCCTTTGATATACCTAGGAAGGAATAAAGCAATAATTCCCTATCTTCCTATGAAAAGCTATCTTACAACAAGATTACATACCCCTTATGTAATATCAGAGAATCTGTACTGAAGAGAAACATGCATATACTGAATGACCCTTGCCTACTGCATAAAAAGATCCGACAGCTGGGATTAGCACTGTCTCCTGGACCTGGTCCAGCCGGTCTCCAACCCCAGCCCTCCCCAGGCCCCCATCCAACCCCAGCTGCTTGTCTTCACATCCCCCCCTCCCAGGGCCTGGGATGGCATGACTTGGTTTCCATTCTTCAGTTAGGGAACTATCACCTATCAAGACCCAATTCAAATGTACTGCTTCTGGAGGGTTCTCTGACATTGTCAGAGAGGGTATCGAAGTTATCACGGTGCTTTGCGTCTTTCAGTGCTCTGGAATTTCTCATGATCTGTAGATTACTGGCCTACAGATGTGTCACCCACCCTCAAGTAAAAGCTCTGTGAGTACAGAACAGTTTCTCCTTAAGTCTCTGTATACCCCTGCTAGGAGATATAACTAGCCTGTAGAAGACACTTCTTTTACTTCAAGAACCAACAAATTCATTTGTTATCTCTTGTTACCCATAATGATACTGAGAAATGCTTCACTTTGAAGTTCTCCACAAATCAGGTGCTAACTGCCTAAACAAGGCATAAATCCACGAGTCAATTTTTCCCAACTGGACCAATTCAATTAAAGTTCTCCCTCGCCCTCTCCCCCTCCCTCTCTCATAAAACACCACATACTACCAAGGACTGACAGGTTTGTTTAAATAAATAAAATTCCTTAGCAGAGCAAGGGTAGAGCATTCTGAGCATCATAAATAAAAAGCACACTTAAAACACACACGCAATCACTTTTGCCTGTAACTAGAGTTTATACATCTGTATCATTATCTTAACAAAGTCTAGTTTAAAAAAACTTATCAAAGTTTCTTGGGTCCCATCACTGCCCTCCCCACACACCCCCAATATGGTTTTACACAGAAGATGTTGAGAAACACATCTCTGGATGGCATGGGTAGGGTTGAGAGTGAAAATCAGGGTCTTCTCCGGACTTGTAACAGTAATAAAAACAACTAACACTTGTGTGGGGCTTTAAAATCTTTGAAGTGTTTTGGTTAGGCCCTCTTATTTATAATGCCTAGGCCATTCCAATGTTGTCGACGGGACAGACAAAATCGTAATCCAGCTTTTGGAAGTGAACACTAGGTGCAGAAGGGTAAGCGATACAACCAAGCTCACCTCATTACTTAACTAAGTGCTGTAACTGGGACTTAAACCCAGAGGGTGCTCAGAAACACACGCATGTAACCGAGGTCCTGAATTTTACAAAGAAACAAATCAGGAGGTCAGAGAGTCCAGTAAGCAGCAAAAGAGACATGAAAGCTTTCTGCCTGGCTTAGCCCAACAACCCAGCAACTGGAAAAAGTCAGACACGCAGGAATTCCTGGTAAAACAGCCTTACGCTGCGTTCACCGCAGGGCAAGGCCAGGCCTCAAACCAGAGAAACATTTTAGGTTCCAGGAGACATTTCCTTTTCTGGGCACAGGATCACAGCAAAAGGTGTAGCTCTCCTGGCCAGGAAAAACAACAGCAAAAACCACATCTTTCTCCACTAATCTGTTAGAATTGCTGGTGTCTGGGGTCCTATGAGCTTATTGCGGTCACAGTTAATGTAGGATCTAAGATGTGCTTTATGTGCCAATATGATTCCTGGGAAAGACAATGTTCTCAGGGTGGTCCTCTGACCAGAAGCTAAGATTTACATTTCAAATGCCTGTTAAAAAACAGACCACAAACAAATGACTCTGGCCTAATGGCTCATATTTAAGGCCGACATAAGCCCTGTGCCCTGCTCCAATGGGCAACACCAACTGCTAATCCTTCCACGTGTTTTCATTATGGAAAGCATATTCTCAGGGGAAGATGGGGCGAGGGGGTCAAAAGGTACAAACTTCCAGTCATCAGGAGGATGAGCTCTGGGGATGTAACAGGCAGCATGGTGGCACAGTCAGTACTGTAGTGGACAGCTGAAAGGTGCTGAGACAGGAGATCTTAGAGGTTCTCATCACCAGAAAACCCTGGAACCCTGTAAGGTGACAGATACGTTCACTAACCTTATTGTGGGTACTAATCATTCTGCAACATACACACATATGAAATCATTACATTCTACACCCTAAACTTACACGACTTACTTGTCAATTACATCTCAATAAAGCTGGGAATAAAAAAAAGAACTCATGGGCGCCTGGGTGGCTCAGTGGGTTAAAGCCTCTGCTTTCGGCTCAGGTCATGATCTCAGGGTCCTGGGATCGAGGCCCGCATCGGGCTCCCTGCTCAGCGGGGAGCCTGCTTCCCCCCCCCTCTCTCTGCTTGCCTCTCTGCCTACTTGTGATCTCTCTCCCTCTGTGAAATAAATAAAATCTTAAAAAAAAAAAAAAAAGAACTCATATCCTCTTCAAGCAAAAGGCTCTAATTTCTAGCCAAACAAATCTTTACTGGGGGAGTCACAACGTCAACCACAAGTACAACTCAGACCAATCTTACTTACACCCAGCGTGTGCGGGTCACAGAAAGGCCCACAATGTGCGCCCTCCTAGCCGATGCTCTGCACTCCCTGGGAGCGGGGGCTTCGGATGGATAATCTTGGGGCATGTAAAGTAATGCTTCTTAGTAACCAGCCTAAAGAAAACGTTAATCTGATGATCTACCATTTTGTGCAGGAGTGACAGAAACCTGCCTTTCTGAAACGTTGGGCACACTGCACAGACCAGAGCCGGCAGTCAGCACTGCCCTGTGGCTTCTGGTCTCCAGGCTTACCTCTGCCCAACTGTCCTGCATTCGCCCTTGCCCAGGTTCCCTTCCTGCTTCCAGAAAGCCATCTCAAGGCTTCACCGTGCTCTATCAGCCGCTGGTCCGCCCTGTCCCCTGCCTTCCATCCCCACATGGACTTCCTATTTGTGCATCACACCAGACACCTCTATCTCCCTACTTTTAGAGAAATGGGAAACGGCTTTTCTCCTTGTGTTAAAGCCTGACCCACCGGTCTCCTCCGAGGACGTGCCCACCAACTGCCTCTACCTAAAACCTGGTCTTTGCCACAAGAGCCCTTCAACGTACCAAAAAAAGGACAAAAGGACCTTGTTAAGTTGTTAAGAATCAGACCCTAACTCCCCCAACCTCCTGCCACTTCCCCGGGCCCATCCGCAGCCAAAGTTCCTAGCAAGAATGTCCTACCTGCATTTGCCTCCCGCACCGTCAGCCTTCTCACTTCAACACCCCCAAACAACCGTGATGTCACTGAAAAACATGACCTCCGAACTGCTAACTTACAGTCCCTACTTGACACCTTTGCAGCAAGTAGAACTTCAGACTCCTCCCTCCACTGAATTCTCCTTCTAGGATTCGTGTCACTGTCCTCTGGTTCATCTCCATCCCTAACCACTAGCCTTCTCTCTAAAGGTTCCTCTTCCTTCCCCTGTCCTTCAAGGTTCGTTTCCCCAGACCTCTTTCTCTGGCCCTCTTCTCCTCCTCATACTTGACACACACGATCTCATCCGCCCCTGGAATTTCAACCACAACGTAAACCCCTTCTAACCTTACCCCAAGGTTTACTTATCTTTGGCCCAGGCCTCCCTCTTGAACCCGAATTTTTTAAACTCAGTTTTATTGAGTATAACTTATACAATAAAATGCACACATTAAAGTGTGCCTTTCAATGAATTTTGACCACAATGAAGATTCCATCACCCCAAATATCCTAATGCTCCCCAAACCACTCTACCCCTCCAGATAACCACTGATCTGCTTTTGGACCCTAGAAATTAGATTTGTCTCTTCTACAGTTTCATGTAAATGGAATCATGCACTTTGCATGGAGTCATTCGAGTCTATCTTCCTCACTCAGTATAATGTTCTTGAGCTTCATCCGTGTTGTTGTGTGTATAAATTTGCCTGGACTTTTGACAGACACCCTACCTGATCCTCAAATGCAACAAGTCCCAAAATGAAGTCTACATCATTGCTCTCAGTCACATTCATTCATAAATTTAGGAGTCCAAATCCTGAGTCCCTCCTTGCTTGCCGTCCCCATCACCCCCGTCAGCTGTCCCACAATTTGACCTCCTCTGTATCTTTCAAATTTGCCCTCTTTATTCCCAACACTACAGCCTGAGCAAACTTGTGCCGGGATTCCTGAAAAAATCTGAAGCCCTGGCTCCCAGTCCCTCTTCTCTTTCAATTCATTACCTACACTAGACATGCACAGAGCTTCCGTAAATACGTTTTACAGAAGTGCCTTCAGCTGCTGTCATGGGATAATGTTATCCCATCAATGGGATAACATTATCCCATCCTTGGTACACATGGCCCCATTTACTCTACAATATGCTCATCTTGAACAGACGAGTCTCCTCACAAACTTCTATTTACCCTTCAAAACCACTTATAACCCAGCCACTGTGAACCATCCCCTGAAGAATTCTGTCACATTCTGCTCACTGCTTCCAAAACACCTGTACACCTAGCCAACTCCTATATCACTACATGGCAATTTCATTTATACCTGAAAACAACCATTCTTTATTTGCATTTGTCACCAAGTCGCCCCAACAAGTATTTTGGTGGTGTTTTTTTAAGTGAAGAAACGGGAAAAAATTGCCACTCTGCTGAGTCTGCTTATTACATACATCCCAAGTCTGTCCAAGAAGACAGAATTTTGTACTTGTTCTTGATGATACCAACCTGCAAATGTGCTAACGCAGAATGGAAAGGCTGGCCTATTAGTACACTAGAATGTGCACTTCACTGACTTAGTAATGACATCATGCAGCTGGACACTCTCCAAACGCCTTAGAGACAATCCAAAAGAAGTTAAAACACAGAAAAGTTACTCACACTTTTGCTTCTATCCTTACTAGTTCACTCATTCTGTCAACTAACGATTATTAAATACTTTTCTCCAGAAAGAAATGGAAATACTGGGTAAATAAGAGACAATAACCCTCTAGTAAAATCCCTAAGATACAGTGATTAAAAAAATAACTCCAAAATTCCAGGAGTGCTCCCAAAACAGCAGTGGTGAAGAACCCCAAAGGGCCTTCAGGGCAAGGACACATTATCTCCTGGGTCAATGGGAAAATTCCCTGAAGATTCTGGAGCCAGTTTCAGCAACTACTGTGGCTAATTCAGAGAGGATATTGTTCTCTGACATTCTTCACAAGTGCCCACATTAAACCACTTCAGAGAACCTCAAAGTCAAAGGCTTTATTTAGAAGAGTTTTATTGTCCAAGAATTCACATTGTTTCAATCTCTAGAAAAAACTAAATGTTAGTGCTTATAGGAACTTTAAGAATGATCTACTCTTAGGGCACCTGGGTGGCTCAGTTGGTTGATCCACAAACTCTTGGTTTCAGCTCAGGTCCTGATCTCAGGGTGGTGAGTTCAAGCCCTAGGACAGGCTGCACACTCAGCAGGGAGCCTGCTTATGCATTCATTCTCTCCCTCTGCTTCTCCCCCTTGCTTGCTTGCTCTCTAAAATAAACAAATCTTTAAAAAAAAAAAAAAAAGAACGATCTAGTCTCAGGGATCTAAAATAAAAACAGAAAATACTAGTACCACTATATCTGAACATGTCTTAACACACACTTATCCTTGTATGTCTCTCGACCAAGAGTCCTCCATAAAGAGATGTCTGAATTACTTAGAGAAGCTATAAACTTACAGCTGGAAGGTGGAAAGGTATTTTCAGGTAGAGGAGAAAAGAGAACACACTGTACGTTTTACTAAGCACACAACTTTCAAGTTAAAAAGAGTAGTGAAATATATATATATACATACTGAATATGTTTACTGTTGTATGGCTTCAAAGTTTTAAGAAATTAATATAGATCTATAGGATCTGGAAGGGAAACTGTAAAGCAATCACATCTGCAGTAAGAGTAATTTGGGGGAATTAAATTAAAGTAGGATATAAGCAATCTAAAGAAAATTATAAAGCCCTAATGACAGATAAAGACAGACAAACGGAGAGAGACATGAGGAGTCTCTCTGGGGTACTAAATACAGCAATGGAGACACGTGCCCAGTTAAGATACAGGTTGGAAGCATTATCAAACTCTCTGTGGAAAACTATTGGCAAAGCCACAGGAGGTGGGGATGGGAGCAGCAGACGCATTACCGGAGCCAGGCCGTCTGGGAGGCAGATGGACCACACGCCACAGATCAACATCAACCCTGTGTGAGCATTTCTGGCTGGTTCGCCCTTATCTGGGGCCCAAACGCTTTTCTGAGCTAGAACCTGCTCTCCGCAATCCTGGCTATTAGGAATAAAAAAATTATAATAATAATAGTAAAATTCATCAGAAAAAAAATAAGTAGGCATAAATACCAAAGAATATTGTGAAAGGAAAAAAATTCTTATTTGCCCTTCCCTGCATAGTTCAAATCATAACAAGAATTTAAAACAGAGATGTTTATGTATTTATTTTAACTATAAAATAAAGTATTTATAAATGTGGTTGTTAGAGATACAGATGGTATGATTAAATGTAAAACAGGTTGTTGATTTTTTTTAAAGTACCCAATATTTTAATGGGTAGAGAAAACAATTTTAAATATTAACATATAGGGCGCCTGGGTGGCTGTGTGGGTTAAAGCCTCTGCTTTCGGCTCAGGTCATGATCTCAGGGTCCTGGGATCGAGGCCCGCATCGGGCTCTCTGCTCGGCGGGGAGCCTGCTTCTCCCCCTCTCTCTGCCTGCCTCTCTGCCTCCTTGTGATCTCTCTCCCTCTGTGAAATAAATAAATAAAATCTTTAATAAATAAATAAATAAATAAATAAATAAATAAATAAATAAATATTAACATATAAAAATCTGCCATATCTCCCAAATTAAACAATCAGTATCAGTCTACACAGATGACAAAATATCATTTTAAAATTTCAACCTTACTAAGAAATGAAGAAATAAAAACTAAAACCATAATATACTACTTTAAGCCCCTTAATTAGCTGCAAAAAAATTAAGACTCCATATGAGCTAGAACTTCTAGACTCCAAAAGTCTTCAATATATCTGGTGCTTGTCATTTTGCCAATCCTTCTGGAAATATATGACGAAGACTTAAATGACTCAAATTGGTAATCATATTAAATTCCACTTTTGAGAATGGAGCTTCAAAAAAATAATCCCAAAGGAATTTATAAAAAGAGAGTAGCACTATTTACTCTAAGGAAAACCTGAAACTACTTTTTAAATGCCCTTGGTGAGTGAATGTTTAAATAAAGAACGGTCCAGCTCTATGAAAAGATGCTACTCAATCATGACAAATTAAGCTTCATCGATGCAGACAATCCTGGTTTGCACAAGGCAGCTAGTCTGCGAGTCCACAGATACCACGCCGGCTCACGATTATAAAAGAGTGCACTACCTCCCCAGACTTCTTCCCAGGAAATGCCTCCAGTGTTTCTTCATCTCTTAAGAACACAACCCGTGTAACCATAAAGTATAAATGAAACAATACCATTTTAAGTTAATAGCAAGGCCTACTTTCACTGCTGCTAATTTGTATAAGCAGGTGGCTGGGCCTCCTCCGCCCAGGAAATGAAATTTAGTCTTGCTCAGCCTCTGCCTCAAGAACTCAAGAACAGACGTGACACAGAGCTGGAGAAGCAAAATGCGACCACCACCACAAGAACCACTCACCTTGGTCCACAGGCTGAGCTTAAGAGAGCAGCAGGCCGTGACAGAGAACCAGCTTAACCAAGCATCTTCCCCTTATCCTGGTTTTTCATCGAGGAGCCTAAGTAAGTGTGAGCATGTGTGGCTCGGCACCGCACAACTCAGGACCACGTGATGTACATGAAAATACAAGTACGAAGTACCAAAGGGCAGGTGTACCCCCACCCGGGTTGTGTAAAAGCACACACGAACACAGAGAAAGACTGTAACATAAAATCATGCGCGTAGTCAGCACTTGGGATTTATGACATTAAATAAACAATGAGTAAATAATAAATAGGTTATTTACGACGTTATTAAGTGACCCAACTGTTAGAAGCATCTCAGCAAGGGAAGGGACTCTAAGTACACTGTATAAAACATAAATGTTCACAGGACACAGTAAATCAAGAAAGAAAGCCAGCTCGGAGAGTTTGCATTTGATATCAATTTAGAAAATGCTTCTAGATTTTTAATCATAGAGGTAATGGAATCCAAATGTTATTTCAAGGAAGAAAATCTAATTGTGATAGGCAAGAAAGCTGGAGAAAGGATAACTCGTGGCTTGGTCAGTGAAAGCCCCTCGGAGGAAATCAACCTTAAATAACAGGGTGTCTAAGTGAGAGAAGGCACCAGCTGGGCAGAAGGGCTATGGAACTTGGGCCCTGGCTCTCAGGGCATAGAAGGAGGTCAGTGCACAGACTGCACCTCAGGGGAGACAGGAGGAAGTCAGAGGAAAGGGCAGGTCAGGAGCTACCTGAGTCAGAGAAGTAAGGGATGTCCTAAGGTTTGGAAATGATATTCTGGTCACAGTGTGGACTAAAGGAAAGTCCAGAGAAGCAGATGACCAGTGCAGCAATCCAAACCAAAGATCATGGTGGCTCAGACCAGGGTTAGCAATAGAATGGGAAGAAATAATTAGACTAAGAATGTATGCATATATTTTATATTTCTGTATTTATAATTATGCACATTTATATGTATATATGTGTGTGTTTATGGATCATATATTACTTTTTAAATAAGAAAGTTCTTGGCGGGGGTGCCTGGGTGGCTCAGTCGTTAAGCATCTGCCTTCTGCCCAGTCGTTCTCCACAGTTCTTGGCGGGGGTGGGGGCCTGGGTTGGCTCAGTCATTAAGCGTCTGCCCAGGGTCGTGGGATCAAGCCCCACATTGGGCTCCCTGCTCAGTGCGAAGCCTGCTTCTCCCTCTTCCACTCCCCTTGCTTGTGTGCCCTCTCTCGCTGTGTCTCTCTCTGTCAAGTAAATAAATCTTAAAAAAATAAAAATAAAAATAAAGTTCTTGGGGTGCTTGGGTGCCTCAGTCAGTTAAGCATCCAACCCTTGGTTTTGGCTCAGGTCATGATCTCAGGATCCTGGGACCAAGCCCTGAATTGGGCTCCGCACTCAGTGGGGAGTCTGCTTGAGATTCTCTCTCTGCCCCCCCCTCGCTGCGTGCCCTCTCTCTCAAATATATCAAAAAAAAAAGTTCTCATGTATATGAAATACGGAGATATCTACTTTTCAATTAATTATCATGCAATAACATTTAACAAGCTAAAAAACTACACTCAAGATAATCCTGCTATAATGATTCAGATGGCACTCTGGAATACTGTAATGCCTTAGGATCACATTATTCAATGCCAATTACCCCTGCAGTGCAGGACCATAAGGTTTCCAATTTACTGAAAACTACATAAACATATTTTACTGTAATGGTTTATTTTAAGGAAAAGTACAACAAAAAAATATTTGCTAGGAAAAAAAAAACCTACCTGACATTTCTATTACGGGATTTGATAAGTGAACTTTATCTTACACATCTGTTATATATGTCATCATACTTTATATCCAAGTTTTGAAAAAAAATTATGCACCTACATTAAAGTCCAATGCAAAATTAGCTCATAGCAAAGATCAAAGAATTATGGAATCATAATTATTCCCATCATAAAGAAAGGGTAGAAATATAAGCTTATTTATATTTTAGAAAGAAAGGAGTGGCTCAAGGGGTTTTGCTCCAGCCAAAGCTAAAAGTCTAGACCAGTCTTAAATCATTAAAGTAAATACTTTGCCTAAGTGAGTCTTTAAAACCCAAAATATTGGACCTTTTAGCACTAAAAATGAAGCCCACATAGATCCTTCTTATATCTGGTAGATTAGACAGAGTGATAGGAATAGCTTACATACATAATTTTACTAGTATTTTCTCCATATATTTCATTTTATTAGTATTTTCATTTTAAGTGAAACTATTTGTCCTGACAGATTAAAACAAAATAAAACAAAAAGGCAGTGAAGAGCGTTTAGTCTTTTTCATCATGGCCCCCTCCCAGCATTAACCTGTGCTTTAGTTAGAAACACAAAAAAAGTAAAAGCATACCAACAATGACTCAACCAGCCAAAGTCTGGAGAAGCTAAATCACAACATCGTTTTGGACTCAAGTTTCAACCAGCATGCGCTCTGTTCTCACTTAGCCCTCCGATAGGAACTGGAGCAACACTCTGTAGACAAAGCACAAAGCCCACACTCGCTCACAAGCAGCTCCAAGTTAAGCACACCTGCGGAGCACAATTTGTGCACAACTCCTACCCCTCCTGGAATCAAGTAACTGTGAGCTTTGGCCAACCTGAACATGCCACCAGCTCGAAGGCCCATTTCCTTCTGCTTCTGCTGCTGCAGGGGGTCCCGGTTCGCCCACCCCCTGGGGCCGGGCCTGGTGGGGCAGCCCTAGAGGTGGCGGGCCCCGCACTTCCCGGGTTCCACAGATCCACACAGCCAACCACTATTCTGCTGATTTTATGGGATACGTGTGAAGCAACATCCCCGAATTAAAGGTCTGGGCCCCAGGCACACTGCTAATTTTTAATCTCACTGTACTACAGAACGCCTAAGAGTTATTTATTGAGCAGCTTCTCTGGGTCAAACACTATACCAGGTATCTTCTGTAGGAAGTAAATACACATTATCCCATTTAGTCTTCATGATAGCCCTATAGGATTTTATAATCCTTGCTTCGCAGCTGAGACACCGTGTTGAAGATGATACAATCACTAAGTAATAAAACCCAGAGCTGTTGCAAGGTCCGTCTAACTCCAAATCCTATGTCCTTTATACCACGGTGTCTGTCATCCACCCTTTCAAAAGATCAGTAATATGGGCAATGCACACATGGTCTTACACTTTCACTTGGAACTATCAAATATAAAATCCAAAACATACATTACAGAATTAATTCCTTTGTTGTTCTAGGAAGCCGGCATGCCCGGGGTATCAAGTTAGCTACGCAATTACCTCCCCGGGTGATTCAGCCATACGGAGATGCCGTCCCTCCGCAGACAGCCCAGGCGATATAAACGGAACACTAGTTTTCAGGATTCAGGTCTAAAGTGTGTGCAAATATACAACAAAGTTAAGATGTGACTCACGTTGATAAATAATACATGCTTATGTAAATTAATCCTTTTAAGCGCAGCAGTTTCGTAAGCAAACTTCCAAAAGAGGGACAGCCTTAAAATTCATTAATTCTTCAGTCTTACTTCATCTGCGCCATTTCCAGCAGCTCAGCAGTCCTTCAGAGGCTCTAACCCAAACAGCATAAACCAGATGATGTGCACGTCCCCACACGTCACAGAAGGCAAAGGGCTTTCTGTGCAGGGAGCGGCACAAGCGGCGAGCGGGGAGTGGCCGCAGGATGGCTGGGGACTGAAGTGGGAGGCGGCGCGCTTTGGGAAAAGGCAGGACTAAACGGAGTCCTGAAAACGGCACCGTTTCTCCTGGTGACGTACGAGCGAAGGGAACTCCCCACGGGAAGGTCAGAGGGGGGACTGTGACAGCACAGTCACAGAAAGCCCAGGGCCAACGTGCTTGCGGTGAACGGTTCCCGGAATGAGTGCGGGCTCCTCTGCGGAACCACCGCCTTCCTGCAACAGGGACGACACCAGCAAAGCCATTCCCACCAGACTTGCAGGCGTGCACTTGTGTGCTTCCCCACCCGGCCCCCGCTGCCCCCCGCCCAAGACACGCACACACACAGGAGGGATGCACGCACAGTAGAAGGCAGTGAGGAAGGAAATGCACTTAGGGGCTCAGGGACAAACTTAAGAAAATAAAACTAAATTAATGGGGACCCAATCAGTAAACATGATTTGTACTCAACAGTTACCAGTGGCCATAAACTACTCAACGTGTACACTACTGCTTGAGTTTGCTAAATCTAGTGGCTAAATAAATATAAAACAATTCTGATAAACTTTCCCAGAAAAACACATTTTCGCTAGTCACCAAATTACCAAGGTTACAGTACATCCACCAAATAAAATGACAGATCTCTGAATATGTCTACCAGTGGCTACGGCAGTTTCAACAGCGTGCTGGAGGTCACCACTAAAGGGCAAGCAGCTGTCCTCAAGGTCCAGGTCAGACTACACTCCTGCTTCTGTCCTCACAGCGAGCTCATCCATCACCCAGGAGCAGATCAACCTCAACTAAGCTCAACTGGCCACTGGATGAATGTTCCCTGACCTCTGTCACCCCTCTGAGGATGGTCCTCACAGGTGAGCACGGAGAAGGCCCACCAACCAGAAGTGATGACACTCACAGGGGAAGAGAGCCCTCAGGGACTCCTAGGAGGGGAGACTGTAGACAAAGTAAGGCCATGCTCCCATAGTCAGGAGAAAACTGCCATAGTCAAGGCCTATCTCAAAAACCATGTTGGAAACATTCTGTGATCACCCCTCCGCCTCCAAAGTCCCCTCTTCCATGTCTGGTCCCTCCGTGGTCCTGGTTCTGCCTCAGGGCAGTGATTCGAGTCCCTAAGCAAACCTCAACTTGCAGCCCACTGGCCTCACTCCGCCACAGAAAGTGCAACGGAAGGCGGCTGACTCAGTGTCACCATATTACACCAGCCCCTATTATGTGGCGATGTCGAAGGCTCAACACCCCCAGGGACCTGGAGCTTGTTCTCCTCCTCACTGCCTCGGGGTACTTACAGGTCAGTAGCTCTCCTGCGGTGCTGACCTGGACCAGACAGAGCTCCCAGGCACTGAGTCAACAGGCCTGCTGCCCCCAAACGTCCAAAACAAGGTCAACTGCCATGGGCCTTCACCAAATTATGTTTCCTTTAAGTACGTAATCTTAGGTGTCCACTTTTTATTGTTGTTATTCATCACACTCTACAGTAAGGTTTGTACTGAAATCTCCTGCCAGGTGCTCCGACAGCAGCCTGGATTTTCTCCATCATGACGGTGTCGCCGCGGCCACCACCGCCACCACTGCCATCACCACCACCACCGTCATCACCGCCACCACCACAGAGGCTGGAAGGCAGACAGTGGCTACTGCTGACTCCATTCATTCTCTGCTCCTAGGGTAGAGCTTTGATTTTCCCCTAGGACCAGCATGTCCTGTTTTCAGACTACTTGCTAATAAAGGGATGACCCCATTTCCCCCTGGCTCAGACCTTGCCAATCAGAGCATTGTCTCCCTTTGCCCACAATGTCTGGTTCAGGTTGATGCCTATGACCATCTCCACATAAGAAGAGTCAAGCCCAGCACTTTTACTGGGGAAGAGCAGTCTCTCTTTTTGACTGGTATTAAGAACTGGGAGACTATTAGTCTGAGGAATGAGCCTGCCTATGATGCCAACACAGACAGAAACCGAGAGATGGAGAGACACCAGGACCCAAGGGGCCAAGACAGGACTCAAACCTCATATCCCTTGAGTGTTCTGAGTTCCATAAGCCAAATACATTTCTTTTACTAACTGCTTAAATCAGTATTAGTAAGTTTTCTGTACTTGAAACCAAATACATCATAATTAATTAAAATCTGTGTTCATCTTATTTATCCCTATACCGATAGCACTTGGGACACCTGGGTGGCTCAGTCGCTTAAGCATCTGCCTTCAGCTCTCAGGGTCCTGGGATCAAGTCCCGAGTTGGGCTCCTTGCTCAGCGGGGAGCCTGCTTCTCCCTCTGCTGATCCCCAAGCTTGTGCTTGCTCTCTCTCTGACAAATAAATAAATAAAATCTTTAAAAACATACAAACAAAAAACCACAGCACTTGGCATGGTAGCTAGCACACAGAAGAGGCTTAGCGTTTTTCAAATGAGTTGAATGAAAACTTAGTTAAATATTTTAGGTATTTTTATTTTTTTAACGTCAACGGTAAAACAATTGCCACAATTCATCATCACTAAGGAAAAAACTATGAGAGGGGCGCCTGGGTGGCTCAGTCGTTAAACGTCTACCTTCAGCTCAGGTCATGATCCCAGGGTCCTGGGATTGAGCCCCACGTCAGGCTCCCTGCTCCCACTCCCCCTGCTTGTGTTCCCTCTCTCTCTCTCTCTCTCTCTCTCTCTCTGTCAAATAAATAAAATCTTAAAAAAAAAATACATGAGAAGTTGACTTTCCAGGTATAAATCTATTCTAGAAAAGCAGCTTTCCATTTATAGCACTTATTATAAATCCATAGAACTTAAATAAATTTCATACTACATTAAAGTCTTGGCCTTTCCTTCTATATTAAGCTAAATCTATGACAATCATTGGCTATTATGTGGCAACATGAGTTACTTTGTACTTTTGATCATTAAAAAAAGGGATGTGGGCTACTTCAAGAGAACATCTGGCTCTGGGTCACATCTTTGAAAATTTAATTGGTTCTTTTTTCCACATAAGAAAAATAAGATAGCTGCTCAACAGCAGGGCCAAATGTTCCTAATAAATGTCATCCCAACTGAGAATGGATTCTCTTTTAATAATTAAATTATCCATTCTTCAGACATGAAGGAAATCCCATTATGCAAATGAAACAGCAGAACATAAAGCTGGGTTGGGGGGGAGGTTGAGGGCTTCAATATGAATTCATTACCATAATTTCGGTTTTTAAGTTGCCTGGATGGATCTGTAAGGATCAAGCTACACTTTCACCTAATTTCTTTTTGCAACAATGCATTTTCATGACCTCTGGCCATAGTTATGGATGGGTATAATTTAGGGCCATAAAACAAAGTCAAGTTACTGGGTCAATGTCACTAAGCCCCTAGAACTGATATTCCCTTCTAGAACTAAGCCACACTAAGAAGAAATACACTATTTACCATTTATTTTAAGGTGTCAAAGGCAACTCCCAGCTCCCATAGAGTTTACACACAAACAAATGATAAAATGTCAAGTACCAATCAACTTATCTGAACACTGCTCTTAAGAATTTTCAGAAGAAGGTGAATATTTGGTTTAAAAAAAACGAGGAGGAGGCAAAGACTCAAGTGCTTAGCAGTTTGGAGAACGGAACAATTAAATGTGTTAAAAGTAGGAAATAAAAGAAATGAGAAGAATTTGGAACTTTGGATCTGGAAAAGTTCTTAAAGATCACCTGATTTTTAAGGAAAAAAAAATTAAAGGTCAGAAAGTAGCTGGCCAATGGTCACAGATGCAAAGACTGTTAGAACTGGTCCTGAACCCCAGGCTCCTTCCTGCTTATTCAGGTCCATCATCACATGGGGAGTGTCAAAGGGGCGATGATGGCTCAGTGTCACGTGACTGCTCCCTGGCACCGTCTTCATTTTTCACTGTGTGAAAACAATTCACCACAACATTATTTTCAATTACTCAGTAAAAAAAAGGGAACCTACTCCCTCCCAGCCTCTGGACTGCTGTGAGCTCATTAGCAGAGGGGGCCTTTCACAGAAGTTCCTACAGGGAAAGGATGTGAAGACCTATTGCTTTGCACCCCACCTATCCCAATCAGCAGCCCAAGTCTCACCCTCCTCAGTGAGGGTCACAGAGAACAAGCTAAGAAATATCATGGCCTGTAAAACCCCTCTCCAGGTAACCTCAGCCCTGAGGTCAGACAGACAGAGCTCTAAGATGTTGATGAGACTGGGCAAAATGCTCCATCAAATCGGGGAGAAACCACCTTAAATAAAAGGACGAATAAACAGACAAGAATCGTAGAAAGAGTAGATTGGTCTTAAGGATAACGCAAAATAGACAAATCAAACAGAGAAATAAATTGTATTCTCAGGGCGCCTGGGTGGCTCAGTCAGTTAAGCATCTGTCTTCAGATCAGGTCATGATCCTGGGGTCCTGGGATCAAGCCCCGCACGGGGCTCCCTGCTCAGCAGGAGGTCTGTTTCTCCCTCTCCCCCGCTTGTGCTCGCGCTCTCTCTCAAATAAATAAGTAATATCTTAAAAGTAAAATAAAATAAAATAAACTATATTCACTATACTGTGACTGACTGAAATTCAAACTTTACCTGGAGGGTATCCTCTCTGTTCTTTAGTTTATCCATTTGCACGAGTTTAAAACCAAACTGCCTGGCAGGTCTAACAGTGCATAATTACCACTGGTCCTATTATAAGAAAGGTAGGCATGAGAGATTCCATAACAAGTACAAAGTATAAGTTGATTTTCTTACTAGCAATAATTTGTTATGAGTCTTTTCCTGACCCTAAAGAAACTATGAGTAAATTCACCTATAACTGAGGTATAGAAAGGGGTTTTCTAATTATGACTCAAAATCCAGATGCAATAAAAGACTGATAAATTTAACAAGATAAAAAGTTTTTAGAACTTCTGCAGGGCAAAAAATAATAATAATAATAATAATAATAATAATAATAATAATAAGCAAAGACGAAAGATAACTAAAAGACAGAAAATGTGCATATCACAAATAAAAAACTAATGTCGCCACCAAAGAACTTTTAAAATCTGAAGGCAAAGTGATTAAAAATCCTGTAGAAAAATAGACAAAAGATGTGACTACACAACTCATAAGGTACAAAAATGGCCCTTAGTATTTGAAAACGTTCAACTGCACTTCTAATAAAAGATAGTCAAATTAGGACTATACTGAGGTGCCATTACTTATCTAGCAGATTGGCAAAAGTTTAAAAGTTTGATAATACACTCTGTTGGTGAAGCTGTGGGAGAAAAGGTATTTTCATACATTGCTGGTAGGAATGCAAAATAGGTCTACCATTATGGAAGTGAGTTTGGCAATATATAACAAAACCACATATGCTTCCACATTTCAACTCAGCAATCCTACATCTAAGAACTTACCCTGAAGATACATCTCCAATAATATGAAAATACATATGCACAAGTGATTCACTGCAGCATTATTTACGATTACAAACTACAGGAAATTCCCCACATACTCAAACTTGGAGGCTGCTGAATCGATCCTGGCATATCCACACGGCGGAGCATCGTGGGCTGGAAGAGGCTGTGGGCAATCTGCCCGAGCGGACATGAGGTCACCTCCAGACGTTACGTGGAAAAGCAAAGTGTAAAAAAGCACGTGTGTGTGCATGCGTGTGTGTGTACACACACACGCATGCACATACACACACCCTAAAATCAATACAATGTTATATGTCAAATTATATCTCAATAGGACAGGCAGAAAAAAAAAATATATATATATATATTAGGCTCCTTGGTCAACAAAAAACGAGGAAAGGAAAAACATTATAAATAAATAGAGACACTTTTATAGAAGGCAAACAAATATCATAAGGTAACAGAGTATTTATCAGGTGAGTAGAGAGGGTGGAAGAGATAAGGGAAGGAATGTCATTTCTCCAAGAATACCTCTTCATGTGTTTCTTTAGTTTTCAATGCATGTTAACGTTCTACATACGCAAAACAAAATAAAATCAACAAGAACAGAAAGAGGGAAAACCCAAAAATGAAAACAAAACTGAAAGAAACAAACCCTTCTATGTTTCAGATGAATTACTTGACAAAACCAAAGAAAAAGTAGAGGGGAATTAATCCAAGCCACTTAAGAACATCAGTGGTTGCCCAGTTGTCCCTAGTGTGGGGGGAAGGGGCGTGCAGAGACCCCTGCCAGCAGACCATGAGCTCTTCTCTCTTAGCTCAGCGGCCATAATATAATATCATGGACTGAATAGCTTAAACAACCAAAATTTTATCTCTCACAATTCTAGAGGCTGAAGACCCAAGTTCAAAGTGACCAACAAAGTAGGTTTCCTAACAAGGCATCTTCTGTGGCTTGAAGACAGCCATCTCAGTGTGTGTTCACCTGACCTCTACTTTGCACACTAAAGGGCAAGCAAGCTCTCTGGGGTCTCGTCTTCAAGGGAGCTAATTCCATCCTGGGAGCCTCACTCCATAGCCTCATCTAACCCTAATCACCTCCCTAAGGCTCCATGTCCAAATACTATCCCACTGGCAGTCTGGGCTTCAATATATGAATTCTGGGGAGACACATTCATTCAATCCATAACATCATTTTAAGTAGGTGTGTTTTTGTATTAGTATGGGTGAAGAAACTCGGAAACCATTTCAGATGTATTATGAAATTGAGCAAACTATGGAAGGAAAAATACAAATATGAAATGAAGGAAGCCACAGGGGTAGTTTGGAATTAGAAATCCTGGTGTAAACTCACGACTTCTAAATATACATACGTGCTATATACATGTGTGCATATGTCTATGCATGTGCATGTACATGTGTGTCGGTTTATCACCTCTCAGCATGTCTGTGCTGGTAAAACAACAGAATTCTGTTAAGCATTTCTCCTTTAATGTGAGCATGACGTTAAACTTTTTCAGTACAGGGCACTGGAGGGACACCATCGGGGGAAGAGAATTCCCAAGGGTTATGGGGGTGGGGTGATGCTGGGTGGGCGTGAGGTCACCCAGTAGAAACTGCCACAGCCACTGGCTCAGCGCTGTCTCTCTTGTGACCTCCTGGCCTTTGGCTAGTGACATTTCTGCAGTCCCCTCACCACAGAAACCAGAGGCCCTACCACCTGTTCTCCCAGCTGTCCATGGCCTGGAAGGCTGCACACTGAGTGGTCATTCCTTGTGTAAGCCCCCTTCCTCCAAGCCCCCATGTGGCCCATACGCTTTGAGAGCCTTCTGCCCCCAGACTGTCCCTGCATAACACACCACCAGCTGGTGATCACCTGCTCCCCTGACTGCTCTCCAAAAGGTTGTTTACTGCTTGCCTTCAGACCAGCTCCACTCTCGCTAAGCCAACAAACTTCTCTATCTGCTGGGATGAACCACACCATCGCCAGTGAGATCTGAACCCCCTTCCAAACTTGTCTTTCCTTGGGTCCTCACCCTCAGTCCTAGGGTCCCATATAGTTTCTTTGTATCTAGTGTAACTCTTTTATCAGTTAATAATTTTTATGTTAAACCTTCCCTGTTTACCCTATAATGTCATCTCTGTCTCCTGACTGACGCGGACCTCCACAGTACGTATATTTATGTATGTGTCCACTGAAAGCGCCCAATGGCAATGAATGCCCAATAGCAACGCTCACATCTAGAGGCCGGATCTTGGTTTCTAATACCACCATATCCCTCCAAACCCCCACAAAAGCAGAATTTCTCCTCAGAGAAATTAAGTACGAGATGAGGCTGGGACATCTTGCTATGTCCCAAAGTAAAGAGGCACCACCGATGGTTGGAGTGTATCAAAAGAACACTCTGTCTGATGGGAGTTTCCACTGACCAAATCTGGAACAATCTGAGCAAACTGGGTATAATTAAGTTTAATAAGCCTTAAGAAATAGGCGCCTGGGGGGCTCAGTGGGTTAAAGCCTCTGCTTTCGGCTGAGGTCATGATCTCAGCGTCCTGGGATCGAGGCCCGCATCGGGCTCCCTGCTCAGCGGGGAGCCTGCTTCCCCCTCTCTCTGCCTGCCTCTCTGCCTACTTGTGATCTCTCTCTCTCTGTCAAATAAATAAATAAATAAATAAATAAATAAATAAATAAATAAAAATAAGCCTTAAGAAAAAAAACCGAGTCCACAAAAATCCACGAGTTCACACGGGCAACAGACAGGTAGGTGGATGGACTGATGAATGGGGGAGAACAAGGAGCTCTTTTTTTTTTTTTTTTAAAGATTTTATTTATTTATTTCACAGAGGGAGAGAGATCACAAGGAGGCAGAGAGGCAGGCAAAAAGAGGGGGGGAGAAGGCNAGAGAGCCCGATGCGGGCCTCGATCCCAGGACCCTGAGATCATGACCTGGGCCGAAAGCAGAGGCTTTAACCCACTGAGCCACCCAGGCGCCCAAGGAGCTCTTGCTTACATAGAATATCCATCTATGCAGGGAGGACTGGAGTTGAGAATCACCATTTTGCAACCATCACAGTAAAGACTGGTCAAGCAAGAATCAATGGATGATCAATCCATGTAGGAAATTCTGGTAAGCAACAGGGTATATGCATTGTTTTAAAGTATCCTCCCATTGACTGCTTGTAAATGCAAGGGGAAAACACATGAACTACACAGCAAGAACACTGGATCAAAACTGACATCAGCAATGAGGAGCAGACAGATGCTCTGTGCCTCCACACGTGATACCCTAAGACAGACCCAACACCCAACATCACTCATGGAGGATTCAGCTGGGGATGATTCACCTGAATTTAATAATAATAAAAATCAGACAAACTCCAAATGCAAAACATTCTATTAAAGAGGAGAAGGAGAGTTCTTCCAAAATGTCAATGTCATAAAAGACAAAAAACAAAAACAAAACCCTGAAGAACTGTTCCAAAGTAAAGGGGCTTACAGATATATACTAACTAAATGCAATATGTGATCCTAAACTAGATCCTGTACTAGAGAAAAAAATTGACAAAAGTGGAATATGGACAGTATATTAAAGTACTGAATTAATGCTAAATTTCCTCAAGTTGATAACTGTACTATAGTGATTATGTGACAGAATGTCCTTATTCTTAGTAAATATACACTGAAATTTCAGGATAAAAGATCAAGATATATCTTCTCAAATGATTTGGGAGGGACACACACACACACACACACAGGGCATGGGAGGGAGGGCTCAAGAGAAGGAGGGAGCACATATGAGAAATGAGTGCAGGTTAACAATAGGTGATTTTGAGTAAAGATTGTTCTTTCTACTTTCTGGCAACTTCGGTGTAAGTTTGAAATTATTTCCCCATAAAAACGTTTTAAAATGCCTTTTATCCAAGGTTCTAAGACATACATTAAAAACTTCTCTGGAGTAGTCATGCAGCTCTGCCACAATACCCAAAACTGCATAGTCCTGATGGTAGCCGCGAGCCACAGGTGGTACCTGAGCACTTGAGATACGGCTAATTTGAATAGATACAGACCAGATTTCAAAGGTTTAATACGAAAAAAAGAATATAAGTTAACTCATTAATAGTTTTTGTATTCATTACGTGTTGAAATAATATTTTAGATATATTAATACTAATTTATTTTTTTACTTTAATGTAGCTACCAAAAACTTTAAAATTATAATATGTGGCTCATATCATGTTTCTATTGCACACTGCTGATCTAAAATACAGTAAATTTTTTTTTTAAGAGGTATTTGATCTCGGGCTCCTGGGTGGCTCAGTTAGTTAAGCATCTGCTTCTGGCTCAGGTCATGATCTCAGGGTCCTGGAATCAAGCCCTGCTGGGCTCCCTGCTTAGTGGGGAGTCTGCTTCTCCCTCTCCTTCTGCCCCTCCCCCCTGCTCATGTGCACACATGCTCTCTCTCTCAAATAAGTAAAATCTTTTTAAATAAATAAATAAATAAATAAAGAGGTATTGATCTCTTAAACAAGTATGTCATTACTAGGGAAAATGTCAATTTATGTCACAGATCCTAACTACCTTAAAATAATTTCAATCTTGGAACTAAGGTAGATAATTAGGCTTTTTTAAAGGCATAATTAAGGCAAAAGAAAATTTTAAGGCCTAGAAGAAAGGAAAGAGCTCTTCAGTCACATTGTTTAGGTAAGTCCCTAATTAGTCACAAATGCCATCTATTGCAAATTTCCTGAAAAGGGCAAAAATAAAATTTAAAATCATGAAAATATCAAGTGAATGGAGAAAAAAATAGCTGGTTTTTTAAATTTTCATTTTCAATCTCTATGTAAAATGAATAAAATCAACTTCCCAAGTCCTAAACATTAACTTACAGCATCTTATCAATGAAACCATTAAACATTTATTTCTGCTACAAAGGAGTTTACAAAATAGACCTTACTGACAACCATGTTATTTCCAAGGTTATTTATTTTTTTTATTTTAAGGCTCTGATTCACAACCATGTCCTTAAACTGTAAAACCTAAGAAGCAAAGAAAGAGAAGAGAGCTAAGACGAAATTGGTTTCTGTGTGGAGCACTGTTAGGGGTCACATGCAGCAGGAAGAGGTTGGAGGTCAGCTTGAACAGGAGGGTCACTCCAGGACAAACAAAGGCCCCTGGGATGGAGACAATTTCCTCTGTATGGAGTAGACCAAACCTAAGTAGGCCAAGTGGAAAAAACAACAAATGCCAGTAAAGATTCCATAAAACAGCAACAATGAGGAAGAGAAACCAAATGTAGGTTGCCAGAAGGTACAACAAAAACACCCAGCAGCATAATCTTGGGCAAAGCGCACAGGCGTGCTGGTTTTGGAGGCTCGGAGTCCAGCCCGTGGGTGCGCCCACCGAGAAAGCGCCAACCGCGGCACAGACGCTGCGGTCCCACTCCCTCCCCGGCCCTCCCCGCGGCCCAGACCGCACCCCAGAGATGACTGCTCAACTCGGGACACAAACCTCCTGTTAGGGCATGACACCCACTGCCCGCGCACTACGCACCCACTTCCGCATCACGCCCGTGCTCTGCCTGCCGGGGGATCAACAGACGGCCCCCCGACACCTGAGGCCGTGAGTCAGGTGCTGTGAACTCGGAAGGAGGCAGGGGGAATGACTCTGCCTGAAACAAAGTCAAGAACGCCTTACAGATGAGGAAGCAATACACATGAGGTGACCAATGTTCCAGAATCCCAAACCTATAATAAAACTACTGGCACGAGCCCAGCCTCCCTCCCAGCAAGAACACCTCCAACCTGCACCTCAACTGCCTCCCACCTCACTTTCCACTCCTCTATTTTGCAAACAAGAGGCCACTTCTCAGCAGAGAGGCCACGGCTCCACTGTTTCAGCCTTGGAAGGAAATCCAGATGGGTACAATACCCACGGATGACAGCGAGTCTAATAATAAGTAAGTAAGAACAAAGACTTAGGAGCCCTTTCATGTATGCCATCTGTGGATTCCAACCTCAGTTGCCAGCACTGCAGGAGGCAGGTGTCATTGTCCCTTACAGATAATACAACCACGGCGCAGAGGCAGTCGGGTTCAAGAACCTACGGGTTCACCTATTAATAAATCATGAAAGTAGATTCTATATTGGGAGAAATATTTATTTGCGCAGAACTTTCAGTACTAATGTCACTCACTCCCATTTTGACATGATGTAGCCCGAAGCTGCTTCCCTAGGAGGCTGTTACCAAAAAGAGTTATTGCCTTGTATCCACATCCCTCTCTCACTCTCTCTAGCAAAAAACACCCCAAAGACCATGTTTTCCATGTGTCTAAGCTACTTGCAGACATGATTATTTATTTCTGTTAGAAAAGAAAAATTTTAAACTGATTGCTAAGGGAAAAAAATAAATAATGCCATCATTTCAACAAATTCTATTTTCTTAATAAAATATAATTCTATTATATTCTGGTTTTTGTTTAGGGAGAAAAAAACCTGTATTTAATGCTTTTAAGAACCTTCAAAAATATCTTAATGGGAGATTTCTGACTTAAGATGTCAAACTAAAGATGGTCCTAATCCTTCTCCTAGAAATCACTTCACAGGTGTGCCTGGGTTAAGCGGGTGCTCAGCAGGGTAAGCAGCCAGCTCTTGCTTTGGGCCCAGGTCAAGTCCTCCAAGTGGGGAGATCAGGCCAGCTCAGTGGGGAGTCTGCTTCCCCTCTGCCCCTGCCCCCACTAGGGCACTTTCTTTCTCTTACTCCCCCTTTCTCTCCCTCTCACTCTGTGTTAAATCGGAAGGAAGGGAGAAAGGAAGGGAGGGAGGGAGGGAGGGAGGGAAAGAGGGAGGGAGGGAGGAAGGAAAGATGAAAACAAACACAAAGGCCATCTTCCACGATGCCCAAATCACAGCACAGGAAGACAGAAAACGGGTAAGGAGTGGCAAGTGGATTCCCAGAACAGAGCAAGGCCAAACTGAGTGCCTGCAGAGAGATGCCAGGAGCGAAAAGCCTGGAAAGGTGCAGGCATGTGCCCAGGTGCTGGGAGAAAAGCCGCAGGCCAGCAGAGGAGCACTCCTGATGGAAGCAGGCAGGCGTGTCCCTCACAGCGTCACGGGGTGACGACTCCTTCTCCTGGCACCACGAACCACAGACAGCAGCCTTGAGGACCTGGCACAGTGAAGACGGTAACAGGGACTAAACCTCAGGTGATTTTCCGAGAGGTTAAGAGGTTGAATATATGGGGCTCCTGGTTCAGTCTCAACTCTGCCAATTAGGAGATATGTTACCTTGAGCAAGCTGTTTAACCCCTCCTTCTGTACCTCAGTTTCCTCAGCTATAAAATATGATAATAACAGGTTCAAAATTAGAGTTGATGTCAAGATTAAATGAGTTAGAGCTCTTAGAATGGCGTCTCACACACAGCAAGCACTAAATGAATACTAGCTGCTTCTCCTCCTCCTCTGGCTACCTCTGCCCCAGCACACACATGTGCACACACACACACACACACACACACACACACACACCCCTTAGCTCTCGAATGCTGGCGGTAGAAGTAAATTCACAGCCATGTGACTGGAAGGGGCGTATCTAGAGACACTGAACAACTCCAGAGAAATATGCTTGGATGCGCACATTTGGCAGTTAGCAACAAAACCATCGGTTCTCCCCCAGATTATTTCACAGTAAAATCCACCAGCTGAAATGCCCCCCCACGTACATATACACAGAGGTGCCGAACGGCTTTACGGTATATTATTTTTAAACATCACTGTGAAATTCCAGAATATCTACAATAAAGAGCAGTTGCCAAAACTTCCAGATTTTTTTTAACAGATCACATAGAGAGGATTTAGAATAATAATAATAACAGCCAATTTATAAAGCCCTCATGATGTACTAGGCACTGTTCTAAATACTCTACATTCAGTTACTCACTTAATCCTTACAACAAACCCACGTGAGAAAAGCTCCATTTGTAAGCCATTTCACAAATGAGAAGATTAACAGTACAGAGAAGTTAAATAATATACTCAAAGCTAGGATTCAGAGTCTAGCTTCAGGGCCTGAACTACTATGCTTCTCAATAATAACTCTCCAAGTCTGAAGACTATGGAAAAATGCTTTCAAAATTTGGAAGGAACCAACCTAGAAATCTATACCTAGACAAACTATCAATCAATAGTGAAGGAAGAATTAAGACATTTTTAGACATACAAGTCTTGAAATTCATGACTTAAAAATTCTTCTTAGGAAGATACTGGTGATTATGCTCCAATGAAAGAACGAGTTAAACCAAGAAAGAGAAAGATACAAGGTCAAAGAAACAAGAGAGATGGCAGAAGAGGCAAAGGAAATTCTCAAGGTGATGACAAAAGGGAAGTCCTGGAAGCCAGCTGGGCAGCAGGTCCATAGAGCTACCGATCCAAAGAGCAGCAGGAGGACAAAGGCTCCCAGACAGAGGTCTCCGGGAAAAAAACGAAAACATAAAGAACCAATAAACCATCTTACCGGTCTGAATACGTAGAAAAAATACTGAAAATGCTGGGAAGATTTCACAACAGATAAAGAAACCAAACCACTAGGAAAAATAAGACTATTTTTTAAGATTTCATTTATGTTTGTATATATGTACGTATTTGTCAGAGAGAGCACGTGAGCACAAACGGGGGGATGCGGGCAGCAGGCAGAGGGAGAAGCAGGCTCTCGTTGAGCAAGGAACCTGATGTGGGGCTCGATCCCAGGACCCAGGGATCATGACCTGAGCCGACAGCAGCCACTTAACCAACTGAGCCACCCAGGCATCCTGCAAAATGAGACTATTTCATCACAAAGGAAAAGAAGGCTGAACAGTAAATGAAATATAATCATAGTCTCCTACTTAACTCGCCTGGGCACAATACTGACACAGTTTAAATAATGTAAACACTGAATAATGAGTTAACCAATTATGATAGAGCAATATGGGATGATTAGCTTTGCAAAGCAAGGTTGGGCTAAGTGATCAAGGAAGGGAGAGCTAAATCTCCACCTGCCAAGATAGGAAAGAAGTGAATATACAAAACCCCCAAACTGATTAGTCCAACAGGTAATAATACAAGCCTTTGGTGAACAGCCTGAATAGGAGGTAGGGGAAGGAGACAGAAGTGAGAACACTGCTATTTTTCAATATTAGCATTTACCCACGTGTAAGTATTCCTGTGATAAAGATGAACTCACACTACTGAGCACCGGTATAAAAATAGATAAGCCAGTTTAGGTGAAACAAAATTGTGATCTTAATATACAGAAATAGTCTTATTTCTGCCTCTTTGCTAGAACAGTTCCCTGTTCGAAATAACAATTCATAAGACACATTTAAAAGAGCTGTTTCTCACATACGCCTTCCGTCTATAATACCTGGTTACACTCTGATCTCCAGAGTCTTCCTAGGGCCATTCATACACCATCATAGTATCACGGTGACATGTTTAGATGTTACTTCTTGGAGACTATTATTTCCATAATAAACTATCTTAAAATTATAAATATACAAATACAAAAATATATGTTATAAAAACATAATAAATATTAAAATAATCAAATAAATTCTATAATAAATTAAGTCAAAGGTGTCAATTCAGTTTTCCACATCGGTGGATCAATGCACTGAATTGAATGATCGTTTTTATACGGACATTTGATTTTTTTCAGCACTTCTTTCTGAATACAACAGTCTTCTAATGGTCTTAGAATGCAACCCAAACCAAAAGCAGCACCTCCTCTGGCCCACGAACATTCATCACTACTGCTTTTTCATCATGACTACTCAGGGTCCAGTCTTCCCAGCCCACACAGCTGCAACCCTTCACACCAAACTCTTCACCATCCAAAACACGGTCACTCCTAACTCTGTTTCTCTGATCACTGTGGTTCACCGTTGTTGAAGCCGTGTCTTACGGAAGGAAGAACAGACACGAATTTTATCCCACGTCTGCCGTCATCATCAAGCTCTACACCTTGGACACCTTCCAACACATCTCTGAACTTGAGATTCTTCAGGTGGGTAGAGGAATGAAACAGAGCCACAGAGAACTGTTACAAAGTTACAACTGTTACAACAGCTAAACAAAGTAACAGACACAAAACACATAGAAAATTGTAGCCATGCAACACATGGCAACTGTTACTAGCAGTTACTGTCACCAACTTCATGTCCATGCAAACCACATCCATCCTCTGACATACAGGTCACCTGGGCAGAGACTGCTCCTTGCTGGTTGTGGAGCCAAAGCCCAGCAGTGGCCAACCAACGGCGGGCTCTCAAGTGTGCACAGAACCAAAGGGGCTCCGAGATCCAGCTCCCGCCCCACCGCCGTCCCCAGAAAGCACTGCCCGCCACTCCTGGCCCCAAGGCTTCATCCTGTGCAGCACTGCAGCACTCCACACCCCAGCACAGCCACCACCCGGGCTTTCAAGTCTACTCTAAAAAAGAACACACTTAAGGTCTTCCTTTGGCTCAGGTCATGATCCCAGGGTCCTCGGATAGAGCCCTAGCTGGGTTCCCTGTTCAGCGGGGAGCCGGCTTCTCCCTCCACCACACCCCCTGCTTGTGCGCACACTCTCTCTCCCCCCCGACTCCATCAAAGAAATAAAATCTTTTTAAAAAATTAAAATAAAAGTTAAAAATAAAAAAAGAAGATACATCTCTCACCAGGAAAATTAAATTAACTATGACTACATTTGGGAAATTTAAAAATAAATTTTTTAATTTTTTTAAATTATTTTATTTATTTATTTTTATTTTTTTAAGATTTTATTTATTTATTTGACAGAGAGAGATACAGCAAAAGAGGGAACACCAGCAGGGGGAGTGGGAGAGGGAGAAGCAGGCTTTCCCGCAGAGCAGGGAGCAGATGCGGGGCTTGATCCCAGGACCCTGGGATCATGACCTGAGCCGAAAGCAGAGGCTTTAACCCACTGAGCCACCCAGGCGCCCTAAAAATAAATTTTTAAATACCACATTTACTTCATTCATATATTGCTCCACCTTCCCAGTCTCACTACGAAGATCCTCTTACCCCATTTTTCCCACCCAGAAAATCTTTAATACTAATGTTGGAAGATAAAAATGGATCAACGCAGTAGGTATGCTTTAGTTTTAAATTCCCTTCCAGCATATAAAGTTAGGTAAGTTCCCACTGTTTGTTTCATTGTTATTATACTACAAGTTTACCTGAAAAACTATAAGGCTGAGGGACTGTGGTTTTGCAATTCATATCTTTAATTATCTGTAATATAATTAAACTTTCAAATCTCTTGTGCACACCAACAAAGCCCCAAATTCCACAAGGCAGCCCTGAGCTGCTTCTGCCCCCACTGCACCTGCAGGGTGATCCTAAAGAGAGCTTCCCCCATCGACTGCAGCAAAGAACAGCAGCCTCTGGTTCATGCTCTCTGAATCCGAGGCATCTACGTGGTGAACACTTAAAAGGCTCACCTGGGAAGGAGACGAGACGGATGTGGTCACCTAGCATACTAAAATATGCTCACACAAATAAACAGAGCTGGTTGCTTGACCAGAAGAGCCACATAAAATGAGTCACTAACAAATTATCTTTAACTCAGGTCATGAACACGAGCATGTAATTTTTCAAACTTGACTACAACGGCACGCTGATACACTAAGCCCAGAAACAGCTACATCTGAGCATTGTGTAAATCAGACAGATTATTAAGGCAGCACCTTGCCTAAACCTTCTGCCATGGATTAGAGTACAGAATGCCCCAATATGAATAAAATCCCATTACAAACCAGAGCATACCTATACACAGTAAACATTTCATAGTTTACTGGGAAGAGCAAAGTATGTCAACTTCCTATCAGCTATGGTGGATCTGTCCCAGGTATGGCAAAATATACATATAGGTCCTTATCCTTGTCCAGCCAGACCCCAAATACACCTTCCTGGGGATGCACCTGATATGATAAAGTGAATACAGACACGTGCTTAGGTTGGAGCCAAAGGAAACCCAGCACCTTCCTGTCACACAGAAAAGAGAAACTGGTTCTCGGAGGCCAGAATGTAGCTTAATCTTCTTGCATCACTCGGGGGGGAGAAAAAAAAAAGATCTAAATTCTATCTATTTTTCAAGACCCCGCAGAAAGGTCCTCGTCACAACAAAACCTGTGGTAAACTTCAGCCTTAATTCTTTCAATGACCCAAATCTTTCTTTCCATACTTAACTGAAACACACATGGAGAAAGAGATACCCAAGTACACACCTCACCTTTAGTGCTAGATGGTGGACTCCCATCAGGCACAATCTGTAATTTATCTTGGCCCGTGGCGGCACGTCCACGCGACACCCAGCACACGGCAGAGATGTAATAAATATCTACTGACTGGGAATGTGTTTTCAAATCCTAACTGTGAAACAAAAATCAAAAAACACTGTCTCTGGCCTCATGCGTCAGACTAGTAATGAAATGGAAGGGGACTTAGCAGCATGAAAAGGACGGGACAGTAAGAATATAGTTAAGTAAGCCAGGCGTGTGAGGCACACAACATCACCATCCACAGACACAGCGCCCAGCATTTTCAAAGCCCTTGCAAAACTATATTCTCATAGATTCTTACAACAACTCTGAAAGAAAGGAATTATTATTTCAAATAACCACGAGTAAACTAACAACCTGAATGACTCGGACAGGACCACAACAGCTAGTTAAATGGTAGAGCTAGAACTTCTTGGAACAGACATATGGAAAAAAAGGAACAAAACTGGGAGAAGAGGCCAGCATCCCCGGAAATAAAACACAGTCCTCTCTTCCATCCATCCCTAGGATACCACAATGGGAGATCACAAATCTATTAACTCACCTTTCTGCGAAGAATTCATACTGAAGAGAAAAAAGATTTGCAATGACTTTTCATTGGCTTTAACCCCGAATTAGCCACATTTTCTCATCAGAGTTAGTTAAGGATCTATATCCTTAAATAAGTTAAATATGCAGAGACAGCATAATACCAACATACCCAACAGATATGAAAAGCGATGGCTCTTGTCCAGTTGATTACTGTCACCTCTGCCCAATTAATTCCTTTGTTCGTGCACCTCCAAGTACAAGAAATTCACAATAGGTGGTCACCCAGAGCAAGGCGGCTGTTAACCGTTTAAGGTGAAGGAGACACCACCACCTTCCCTGTTGCCAGCGCCAGTCTCACGCAGGGGCGGTAACTGTCCGTTGAGCAGCCAGGGTGACCAAAAAGGCCAAGAGCACGACACGTGCGCTAGGATCATCCAATCGAACCTCCCAGCCTGGGCAGAAAGCCGCCCTGGTGCCCCCGCCGGTGCGGAGCCTGCTGCCGGGAGAGGAGAGTGAGGGCGCCAGAGAACGGACACACCCGGGGAGGGACACAGGCCACGGGGAACCGTGGCCACCTCAACACATTCCCACTGGGACACGGGAAATGAACTCACAGCTTGAAAAGCGTCCCTTGGCAGCGAGTGGAGAAAATGAAGCAAAGTGAGTTTTGAACCCCCGGGGAGGGGGCTCAAGATCAGACAAAAAGCGCAATGAACCCCAGCTCACCTCGCTGTTGTGGCCCCGCAGGTTGAAGTTTATTCTCTGCGGCGTGTTTCTGTCCCGGCGGCAGTGGCTCGAGGTGAAGGTCACCCCGACGACGCCCCGGCCGTTGCCCGTGGCCAGCCAGCCCTCCTCGTAGTAGCGCCTCCGGCACACCGGCTTCTCCTTCTCACTCTTGGGAACGCGCCCCTTCCAGGACAGGCAGAGGATGTTGGAGTCACTGCAAAGGACAGGCCCATGTTCCACCGCTGCATACATACTTTTTCTCAGTGAGCCGTTTTATTTAAAAAGTAACGCTGAATGCCGAAAAACTTAAACGAATTCTTTTCATGGATCAACTGATTGATTTTTGTGGTTGGCTTGTGTCGTTTTCCCCCGACCCCTTTTAATGAAGACTGACCTGGATCTAATTACAAGGTCAGTATTTTATAAAGATCCACCAAATGCATAGTGAAAAAATTCCTCTAGAAAAGATGATGGCAGTCTGCTAGGAAAAGGGAATGCTTAAAAACAACATGCGTCCATTTTTATCTTCAAGTCCTTAGAGGAAGAGCGTCATTAAACACATGCTGATCAAGAAACAGGGTTTTCTTCTTTTCACTCAACTTGGTTATTCTCATTCAGCCTGAGATTCCAGTTTAGTGTAATATGATTCCAGAGACAAAGGGTTGCAAATACATAGATTTCAAGTAACTTAAGGCTTTAAAGAATCCCTCGAGCTAGAATTTTCTCTTCAAAAGTTCAGATGCAGAGACAGAACACATGGGAACATCTTCCTTCTGAAGCCACCCTCTGGCATGTTTTCTCAACTAGACAAATTTCTGCTGCTGAAGCTGAAAAAGATTGCATAAAGGGAAAAAAAGGCACACAAACCGTGCAAAACAGACCAGAGTTTGTGCAGACAGCAGTCCAAGTTCAGGAAGGAAAAAAGACTCTCCCCACTGTCCCGAACCAGAAACTTCCCACCTCAGGGCCCGGCCTGGCTTCCCAGCAGGCAGGCTGCTGCGTCCTGGCAGAGAGCTGGGCTCCATCTGACCGGCCCTCCACAGGCCGGTGCGCTCCTCGGTGCCACAGAGATGGAGAGAGAAAATCGCTTCACTCGCAGAGCCAGAAGGTTCTAAAGCTCTTGAAGTGGCACAAGTGTTCGCCTTGGGTGAATCCTAAATCCTCTCATTGACAAACCTGAGCCTCACTACAGGATTCTGTCTCTTTTGGCCCATTTCCTTCCTCCCTCCCCTACTGGCTTCTCCCCTTTCTGCTCCTAAAGATCACCTAGTTTTCCATCTTGAAGGAAAAGACTAATCTCAGAATTAAGTCCATCAAGTACTCTTCCTCCTATCTGCAAGTCTTCTTGGACTCAACAGGGAAAAGAAGCCCTTAAAATGAAAACACAGACAAGAGTCAGGTTCTTACGCACTATTTCCCTAAAGAGTCAGCCTGTTGTGCTGACGGGTGCTCTCCGGCTCACATTCAGAGATGCTTCCAAATGCCACGTGTACAGTCCACGGAAAAGAAGCTTTGCTCAGATGTTCCTTGATACGTATTTTGTAAATACTGGTTTCAATTGCTACTTTAAAATATTATCCTATAGATACAGGAAAGGAAAAGGAAAATAATAAATTAAAACTTGGAGAATACAGTTAACTGAAAAAGGCAAAGGAACCAGTTCATCGTTCAAACTTGTCCCATCATACCTGACCTTGCTTTCCTGAAGTCATACACAGCCAGAGTTACTTCTCAGTCCAGAGTTTTGAAGTCTGTCCAAATCACCAAAAACACTGGAAAATAAAGTGCAAAGCCCACTGCATGACGCCGCCCGAGCTGCCTGATACCACGCTTCTCCCCCGGCCACCTTCTTACTTAGTTCCTTCTTTAAACTGCAGAGGTATTTCTGAGGCTTGAACCGTGCAAGTTTTTTTTTCTTCTTTTTGCAAACTTTCTTTACCCGTGAAGACCATGTGGAAAACTGACCATTAGTAACATATTTTTCTCCCCGGGCTCCTGAGCCCAGTAGTGTCAAGTTGATCCATCTGATTCTTAAATTAATTTTCATCAGTTGTAAAACTCTTCAAGTGTGCACAAGAATGAGCCTGTCTTCTGGTGTAAATGTGTGTGTGTACAAAGAAGGTCTTAGATATACACAGACATACGCTCTTTGATGGGCACCAAAGCGTCTGTCTTCCCAGTCATTTCAGGAACCATCTGATTAATCACAGCTTGAAGGCCCTGGAGTCTCACGGATCTGTAAAACAAAATAGGATATGAAAGAAAGAACTTTATCGCCCTGATGAAGAGAGGTTCTAACTGAATAACTGCTGTAACTGAAACTGGGAGACCCCATCTTTACACTCATAGACATAAACACACACACACACACCCCAAATAGAGGTACTGACTGCTCAAATTCAAACAGGAGAAGGGTACACCCAGCCAGCTCAGAGACAACAGACAACATGAGGAGTCTGAATGCCATGCAGCACTGATTCAATCTGCCAGCAGCTGGGCGTATCCGAATAAAATGGTCCTCTCCATTTCTCCTCCCACAACGCACCGTCCTTTCTAAGACTCTGGGTCCTGCATGTGCAGCTCTGTCCCTCCAGGGGCCATCATCCTAGTTAAGCGGGCAACCTCAAAAAGGAGACTCAAGAGGCTCAGGCAAGTTACCTGATTGGTTTTTTCTCTGTGGGTAAAAGCTGTTGCCTGAAGACACAAGAAGCAAGGGCCTTTAAAAATGCCTCCATCCCTGATTGCTGGCAGGTCAGAGCAAAGAACAGCTGTATTCATAGCTTGTAAGCTGTCTACTAGTGATTAAAGTCCTATAGAATCTATCTCCGGCAAATCCACCCTCTCTCTCTTCCTACTGCCATTGGTCTAGGCCTGCATTCCATCCACAAAAACATTGGACAAAGCAGTCCCTAACTTGCCCACACCATTCCACCTTCCAGAGGCCCCTGAGGGTAACCTTTCTAAATTTCAAGGCTACCTGAAGAACCTACACTGTTCTCCTAGAACAGTGCAGGCCCAGGCAGTCCCCTAGAGGGCTAAACAGCCTAGCTCCACCCAAAACACCCGCCACTGAAAGTCTAGACATTTCTGACCAGTTCCACAGGGATGTTAATGCTGCTCATCTGCGGACCAGGCTTTGAGAACCTCCAATCAATGGGACCAAACTCCAGCAAGACCTTCTCTTCTCCGGCCACAGCCTCTGGGTCCAGCCCTGCCTGTGTTACACTGTTGCATCTGGACATTCCCTGCCCCCTAAAGTACTGGGTCCTTCCTCTCTTGCATGTCTCCAGTCCTTGCCAAGCCCCTACACACTTCCTTTAAAACCCACCTACAAGAGCAAGTGTCCTGTGAAGCCTCCCAGAGCGCCCTGCACTACCTTCTGTAACAGCACTCATCACGCCGCGTTTGAACACTCTTCTCCAGGCTCCTAGGGCGGGAACCTATCTTTCTCATTCCTGGCGTAGACTTCAGTGTAAACTAGGTATTCGAGTAAAAGTTTGTAGGAGGCAGGCAGGAGCAAGGCAGCAGCTACATGTAATTTCCCTGAGACACTCTAATTCAGAAGAGTCATAGTATATATATTTTATATGAGCCTATAAATCAAAACCACTAAATTCTCTCAGGAATTCTCTCAAGGAACCACTTGTACCTGAGGGGGAAAGAAAGTAAAAACAAATGCTATAAAATTCAAATTAACACCAAGTTCCTCCTCCTAAACTGCTGATACCACCGTATAATATTCCCTTAGTCCCTATTCTGACTTGGGGCAGCCCCAGATGGGAAAAGCAGACACAACTTCTCAAGATCCAGCTACATATACACAGGTTTTAAATTATTTAACAGCAGAATCTATGATTACCAAAGCATTCGCATTATATATGACAGTGTAAGCTGTCAATTCCCCTAAAATCCTCCTAGGGGATCCATAAGGTCAAAATTATTTTCACAATAATACTAAGACATTATTCGCCGTCTTCATTGTACTAACAACTGTATCAATGGTGCAAAAGCAACAGAAGGTCAAACTCCTCATTAGCACCAGTGAAGGCACCGGTACCACAATGTACCAATACTCACGGGGCTTTTTAAAAGTGCCAGCTTCACTTCACAATATTCTTGATGCAGGGGCACCTGGGTGGCTCAATCGGTTAAGCGACCGAATCTAGACTTTGGCTCAGGTCACTATCTCAGGGTCATGAGATTAAGCCCCAAGTGGGGGGCTCTGTGCTCAACCGGGACTCTGTTTGAGATTCTCTCTCCCACTCCCTCTACCCCTCCCGCTTGTGCTTTCTCTATATATAATTAATAAATCTTTTTTAAAAAGAAAGAAAATAAATCTTTTTTAAAAAAGAATATTTTTGATGCAGTACAGATTATTAACTTTATTAAGTCTCAACCATCAGCACATGGTTGGTTAATATTCTGCGTTTCAAACCACCCAGTACACAGAAAACATCCCTACTGACTCCTAAAGCACAAGGGTGACCCTGGGAAAAGCACCTGTGCTGTCATGTAAATTGCAAGCTGAACTGATGTTTGTTGCACAGAATACCATGTTTACTGGAAAACATGAATGACAAATTATGGTAATCCAAGCTTGGATCTTTGGCAGACATTTTCTCAAGCATGAACAAAGGGAGCATGTCACTGTAAGGAAAACAACTGATAGGATGTGTTACCTGTAACAAAAGTTGAGCACTCAAGTTAAAATCAGAAAACCAGCGTCTATCACTATGAGCTTGATAGCTCCGCAAGATTTAAAGATATTCTGAATGCGACTGGAGGTAAACATTAATAACCGTGAATTTTTTGTATTGCATTTCATATTTCATAGTGTGTATTTGGAAGATTCACATAACTTGGTGAACCAGTATTTTCAAGTGACCAATGCATGAGGCTACAAGTTATGCTTGAGTAAAAGAGCCATCAAGGTACAAGAAAGACAAAAGGATTTTGATCTAACCAAGTACAAAAAACTCACCAATAACATTTAAAATTCCCTATTGCTACTAACCTTTAAGAAACTGCCACTTAAGTTTTAGTAAAATATCAAAAACAAATCCATGATTATCTGAAAAGATTATTAGACGACTTCTTCCTTTTTCAACTACGTATCTGTGTGGTCAGATTTTCTTCATGTATTTGAACAGAAACAGCATACTGCAACAGATTAATTGCAGAAACAGATATGAGAAGCCAGCTATCTGTTACTTAAGCCAGATATTAAAGACATTTTGCCAAAATGTTAAATAATGGCACTCTTCTTGGTAAATGTTTTTAGTTAGAAAATACGTTTTTTTCCACAGGAAATATATTTAAAACATTTAGTAGGCTTATTATTTTTAAATGAATCAGTAATTTTAAAAAATTTCTCAGTTTTAATTTCTAGTATGGTAAATATCAATAGCTAACACGCACATAAACAAAAGCTCTTGTGGGTGTTCAACAATTTTTAGGACTATAAAGGGTCCCTGAGACCAAAAAGTTTGACAACCACTGATATATGCTAACTCTCCAAAATGTAAGCCTTCAATAACTATTATACTAAAGTACGTAGGAAAAATTTCTGTAGTTAAAAGCATAGACAAAAGTGTTTCATTTTTTATATGTGGCTATGGTTTTTAACCCAACTTTCCAAAATTATAAAGTACTCTATAGGCTAAGCAAATAAGGCAAGTATTTTAAGAAAAAATTACTTCATGATGACTCAAACGAATAATGGATACAAAAGTCAGCAACAAAACACCATCACTGTCGTGTCCTGTTCACTGAAAGGCTGGCCCCTGTTCTAGCGCGACCATGGACAGCAATCGGTGATGCTGCACACTCCCCTTCCTTCGGTTCTGAGAGCAGTTCACTATCAACCCAACGCTCCTAACTAAGTAAAAGGGGTCTGGTATCGAAAGACTGAGAAGAAACTCTTCAACTGAAAGCAGTATTTTACAGCCGCGTTCACGGCAGCATTATTCACAACAGGCCAAAAGTGGAGGCCGCCCCAGCGTCAACAGACAGACGGAACGGGTAAACAAAATGTGGTCTACACATACAGTGGAATCTGATCCAGCCTTCAGAAGAAAACACTTACCGGGCACCTGGGTGGCTCAGTCGGTTAAGCGTCCGACTCGTGATTTCAGCTCAGGTCATGATCTCAGGGTCCTGGACTAAGCCCCTCACAAGATTCTCTCCCTTTTCCTCTGCCCCTCCCCAACTCCTCACATGTGCACATGCTCTCTCTTGAAGAAGAATAAGAAGAAAGAAGAAGAAGAAACAACTTTTTTTAAGATTTTATTTATGAGAGAGAGAGAGAATGAGAGAGAGAACATGAGAGAGGAGAGTCAGAGGGAGAAGCAGACTCCCTGCTGAGCAGAGGCCACCCCCTTAGCTGAAGGCAGTCACTCAACCGAGCCCCCAGGTGCCCAAGAAACAACTTTCTGTTGGACACAGGCTACAACAGGGATGAACCGCGAAGACATTCTGCTCAATGAAATAACGAGGCAGTCACATAATGACAAATTTTGTAAGTTCACTTTTATGAAGTACCTATAAGAGTCAAATTCACAGAGACTGAAAGCAGAATGGTAGCTGCCAGGGGTCGGGGATGGGGGGCTGGGGAGCTGCTACTTCATGGGCACAGCATTCCAGTCTGGGATGACGAAAACATTTTTAGAGATGGGCAGTGGCGATGGCTGCAAAATAATGTGAATGTCCTTAAGGCCACTGAGTTGTCTACTTTAAAAGTGATTAAAATGGTAACTTTTGTTATGTATATTTCACCTTAATTTTAAAGTCAAGGAAATTAAGAAAAGCAATTATTCTTACGAAGTCTTTCAATACTGGATTGAAAATAAATACTCCTAAATCTGGCATCATGGTATTTTTTTACCCTAAACACTGTAATACAGGGCCAGACCTATTTTTGGTAATCAGAGCTTATTTTCAGACTATTCCTATAAACCACTGAAAAATCCATCCCTGCTTTTTGGAGATTACAGTCCTAAACAGTACATGTGTCTGACTGAATTAATAACCTGATGGTGGCATAAGAGTCACCAAACCTTTAAGATGCTTCCCACTCTAACTTTCCATACCACCCAGGTCTTAGTGATAAATTAGGAGCCCCAGAATTTGGAAAAGTACAATGTAGGGACAGAATGGTACACTGTTCAGAAGAGGAAACCTTGCAGGAATTAGACACTTCCGGATTAATCAACCAACAAATCTTAACTAAGTATTAGGCAAAAGGCCCCTGTGCTGCATTCTCTGCCTCTCTTGTCTGTAATTAGATACTTTATTTTCTAACTAGAGTTACCTTACTATAGTTTATTTTGTTCTGATTTCTACTTTCCATGATTATGGATAAAATTCACTAGTGGGAGGGGTGGAGAGAGAAATACATCCTTGGTTTATTTTTTAATCATTTGAATTAATGTTAGAGATCAGAGATAAAATAAATTAGGAAAGATATTTTCTGCTTCCACGATTTTGATAGAAATATATTCACTGAAAGTTGTAAGAATGCAACCGCTCTGGGGTATGAGCTGGGACCACCACAGATGAGCGTACTCAGGGACCAGGGAGCCCACTCTGGAACGCATGCTCCAGACACAGGGCTCCCCGGGATTCCCTGCCGGGGGTGCGGCATCATGAGCGTGAGCCAAAACAACAATACCAACCTGAATGGAGAGAGTGCCTCAGATTCAAACAACAAAATTCTATACAGCAACGTAATGAACACAATATAGAACAACACGGGTGAATTTCACAACACAATGTTGAGCAAAGGAATCCCACAAAAAATATGTACGATGTGAATCCATAAAGTTCAAAACAGGCCAAACTAATTTTATCAGTTAAGACTGCAGACACAGAGAGTAAAACTAAAATTTTAAAGGCAAGGAAAAGATAACACCAAGCAGCACAGTGGTGACCCTGGGGTGCAGACTGTGAATGGGAAGGGGCACACACACAGGGGTGTTGCTGGGGTGCTGGCAATACCCCATGTTCTGATTGGGGTGGTGGTTATAGGGTGCTAAATCTGTAATTATTCTTTACTACCTATATGTCCAACGTATTCAACATGTATATCTCACAATAAACAGGTACAATAAGCTATGAACTAGATTAGGCACCAATCCTTTGGGATTTTTAGAAAACTTAAATCCACTAGTAAGAAAGAATTTTAAAAATTATTATATCCAAACTTAACAAGTACTTTCCCAATCTACAAAATCCCAATAAAGTACCAAAGACACTAAGTTCTCAAATTAAGGAGGCATCCACAAAGAAAATGCATATAAAGAATAACGAATGGAGATCAAATTTTAGAATAAAGTTCTATTTCCTTCTAAAGGATAAAAATTTAATAGAATGGTTAAGCAGAAGACTGAGATGAGAAGCAAACAGTCGATTTCAGGAAAAAATACACAGATGTTAGATGACTACAAAGCAGAGAGAGAAAAAAAAAACACCCAAAAGCAGAAACTTTTGAATAAAAAGGTTCCAAACACACTCAAGTTAAAGTTTTTGACTACAGAGTTGTCTGGAGATGGAATGAAGCAAAGGAAAGGAAAATGAGTATTACCCTACATGGTGGTGGAAATAAACCCACCCCAATTTCTCCTTTTTGCTGTCCCTCATCTGTCTGGGACTCAGCTCTAGGGCCAGGCGGCTCTCCCCATGCACGGGCCTCCCCTGGCTGCCCCCTTTCCACAGCGGCTGGCAGACCCTGAACTCTACACTTCTTAACTAAAGTAACTACACTGACCTGCCTCTAATTACAGTCACTCCGTTCCCTGGGGAATTTTCCACAACCCACAAATATCCACCTAGCCCAAAGCAGTTATAACTGGTTCCTAATTAGTTTCAGTAGCTGCCCGGAGGCTCACTCAAATTGCCTTCCAAGACTGCCTTTCAAGGCAGGAGTACTCCGAGCAATGACTCGTCCTGCAGCTACCTACAGATGAACACCTGTACCTGTGAGACCATCATAACACCACCACAAAGGGAATGGAATTCAATCATGACCTAATATATTTACTGCGCTATCATTCTCCAGCCCTGAATGCTCAAAACATGCTAGTGAGGTAATGAAGATGTGTGTGCCTGGTTATGCCCAGGCTTATTCAAAAGACGCGTGCTTACTACAAGTGTATTCATATCCAATTGTTTTCCCATTAACTCGCACCGTAAGCTTTAGAGACGCATTCCTCAGAAGCCTTCCGTCTTGTTCAGAAGAGCACCGGCCCCTTCAGATGAAGTACACCAAAGCACTGGGCGGACTCACATGGCAATGCCTGTCGCAGAGCCATCTCTCTGTTTCGTTCATCATAACTACTAAAAAACAAACTCCTACACTCCAATTTTCATCTCAACTGCAATACCCGCCAGCACTGCATTTAAGTAAATGTTCAGTAAGGTACCAAGTATGCTACAGAGCCTCAGTCGTCTAAGAAAAAGGGAAAGGAATGCTAACTGATGGAGTTCTCTGTACAGACAGCTGCTCAGAATCTGGGTCTCCTGAAAGCCTAAGGCTGACAGGCACTGAAGTACATGTGAGGAAAGAGCTCAAGGGAGGAAGCTGGGGGTCCACTGCTGTGTTCAGAGAGCAGCAAAGAGGTACGTTTTCAATGAAAGTTACATCCTATTTCTTTTTTTTTTTTAAAGAGTTTACTTATTTATTTGTCAGAGAGAGAGAGAGAGAGCATAAGCAGACAGAGAGGCAGGCAGAGAGAGAGGGAGAAGCAGGCTCCCTGCCAAGCAAGGAGCCCAATGCGGGACTCGATCCCAGGACCCTGGGATCATGACCTGAGCTGAAGGCAGCTACCTAACCAACTGAGCCACCCAGGCATCCCACCCTATTTATTTTCTATGCCTGATTTCAACAGCCAGTTCTAAGAACATGAACATCTATCTATCCATAGATAGAGGAGGAGATGAAGGCTTAAGACAAACCTCTTGACTAGCAGTTTCAATGAGAGTGGGGGTGAGACACTTCTAAGAATGAATGTGTACCTGAAACCTGGTTGTCGAAATACACTGGTACCAAATATAGGGCTCACTAGTATCAAAGGTCATGTGCCTTACTTAAAAAGGGAGAGCATTTTGTTATTTCTCAAAGTGATAAAGACTGAAAGATATGACAATTCCCAGTGTCATATAAGGTGTAGAGAAATGGGAAACCAATGTGGTGATATAGTTCAAAAGATTTAAAATGTTGCAAACCTTTTGATTCAGCAATTCTACCTCTGGAAATTTATCATAAGGAAACAATGTTGACTTGTGCAAAGATTAAGCTGTAAGGATTTCCACTACAGCATTTTTCATATATTGATTCAGTAAGTGTTGGTACAGAAATAAAACGGAATCCTATGCAACCCCTAGTAATTATACTGTAGAAGACTATGGAGTAACAGGAAACACGTTCTCAATCACTTAAGTAAAAAGTAAAATTACATGTTCTACTTCCAGAATGCCTCTGAAGGGCTTGCCCACTACTATATCACTAGATCTTGGGTAAATTACAACAGACATAATTTTTCATAGGACTTGCAAGAAAGTATAAGAAATCTCCAAGGAAGGCACATATACACAAACATCAGAGAAAGCCAGGGGTATCTGGCAAATGCACATATAAGACACATATATGTCCAGAATTGTCTAGACAAATGCAGATATAAACACTGGAATCAGAATTAGGATGCCTCATCAACCTAGTTTGCCCAGAACTGTCCCAGTTTTACCCTGGAAGTCCCATATCCCAGGAAATTCCTCTGTCCTGGGCCAACCAGACAGTTGGTCACCCTATCAGATATCCACGCTTTGGTCCAACCTCAAGGTGGAGAGGCTGAATCACACACCTTCTGCAGGGCCCACCTAGGAGGCTAAAGCTATCTCAGACCCCTAGCACTCCATGGATTTGCAAATGCAAATCTCATCTGCATGAAAACATTCCCAATTTAGGACCTAATGATTCCCACTGATGAGGTTCAACCAAAAATCAGTTACCAATCAAAAATTACCAAACATACAAAGAAAAGGCGGCATCACAAGTTGTCAGTAGAAACAAATTTAGATCCACTGGACTTCAGAAAGTAAAATGAACATAAACAGAATTTAAAATAATTTAAGTTTAGAATTTAGGTTTGGATTTCTGGGTTCCAGTCTGCCATTAAAAAAAGCCCAGAAATCATCACTCTGTCCTATTAAGAAGTAAAAAGCTAAACAAACAGAAAAATCAACTCTTCTTAGATCTGTAAGAAAAGTCAGTCACCCACTGAACCTAAAACTGGAAAGTCCAAAAGGCTCTTAGGAAGAACTACACTTATCAGAGCAGAAACCAGCGCACCAAAACCTCTATAAACACCAGCCCCAAGACAGGCAAACCCGAACTGTAATTGATGGAGGGTGGCCGAGTTTGGGAGATAAAAACATCAGGGGACGCAGCCATGGGGCCCCTCCAGACTCTTGTGCGTTTTACCTCCAGGAGCTCACTAGATGCTCACAGTAAATATCAGAGGAAAATCCCCTGTGCTTCCAGTCGGAGAAGGGGAAAAGGAATCATTTTGAAATACACCAGAGCATTCTGTTCTTCCTAAAAAGTTCTGCCTTCAGGAAAAACTGTTTAAGCAAGGTATAACCAATCAGGATTTTATCAGAACCTAACTGACCTGAGGGGAGAGAAATACCCAACTCCAGCCCATTCTGGCCATCCCGTCCCAACTAAGAGGGATGGGGGAAACTGAGAAAAATATGTGAAGCCCGCCCAAGGCAAAGGCCCACTAAAAGACTGAGACCCAGAGTTCTGGGGACACACAGCGTGGTAAGTATAGTTAACCACATTGTGTTATACACTTGACAGCTCTTGAAAGTAAATCTTAAATGTTCTCACCATGAAAAAGAAATGGTAATTATGTGAGGTGATGCAGGTATTAACTAGCCCCACTGTGGCAATCATTCTGTAATATGTAAGTATATCATATCATTGTGTTATATACCTTAAACTTACACAATGTTATATATCAGTTATACCTCAATAACACTGGGAGGGAAAAAAGAAACTCAGGAGAAAAGGGGAGAAAGAAAAGAAGCACAGAGAAATTCTGGGGAGTGATGGACCACTTCATATTTTGATATGGTGGTGGTTACACAACTGTTTACATTTGTCAAAATGCACAGAACTATGGTGGTGCCTGGCCGGCTTCAGACAGCAGAGCACATGACTCTTGATCTCGGGATCATGAGTTCAAGCCCCACATTGGGCGTAGAGCCTACCACAAAAAAATGCATAGAACTATACAGTAAAAAGGGTACTTTACATATATCTTTTAAAGATTTACTTGAGAGAGAGACAGAGAGAGAAAGGGCATGGAGGAGGGCGCGCAGCAGAGGGAGAGAGAGAATCCTTAAGCAGACGCCCTGCTGAGCATGGAGCCCGATGCAGGGCTCAATCCCAGGACCCTAAGATCATGACCTGAGCCAAAATCAAGAGTCAGAGGCTCAAACAACTGAGCCACCTAGGCAACCCAGATACATATTTTTTAAAATAGTATCTGGCACACAGTAAATGCTACACAGTACAAGGGATTATACGTGTTGTTGTTGTTACATATCAGGCATTAAAATCAGGTGCTGAAAAGACAATTATAAATAAATACAGATATGGTCCTACCTTCAAGGAGCCTACAGTCCAGTGACAAAGATTAGGCATTAATCATGTAATTATGGCTATGACAAATGCCACAAGGAAGAGAGTTATGGTGTTCTGAAAGCTTTGATGTGCAGAAAGCATAGATGTTAAATACTGGGAGAAGAGGTGGAAGAGGCAAGAGGAGATATTCCATGCAAATGGGAGAACATGTACAAAGACCATGGCAGAAGAGAACACAGCATTTTGAAGAAACTCAAAAGAATGTTAGTGTGACGTGTATTCACACACCTATCTACAATGAGGCATCACTTCACACTAATTAAGATGGTTAGTACACAAAAAAAAAGTGTTGGCAAGGATCTGAAGAAACTGTACTGTTGGCAGGACCGCAAAACGGTAGAACTGCTATGGAAAACAGTATGGAGGCTCCTCAGAAAGGTACCATAAGATCCAGCAATTCCACTTCCAGACACACTAGGTATAGTAGTACATATCCGCACACATCTACATATACTCCCAAAGGAGTATACCTTTGCACCCCCATGTTCACAGAAACATTGTGTAAATAGTCACAGGGTAGATGCAATCCCAGCGCTCCATCAGATGAATGGATAAATAACATGTGGTATATACATATAAAGGCATATTATTTGGCCTTAAAAAGGAAGGAAATTCTGACGCAGGCTACAGTGTGGATGAGGACATTATGCTAAGTAAAATAAGCTACTCACAAAAAGACAAGTAAATTATTCCACTTCTATAAGGTACCTAGAGTTGTCAAACTCACAGATACAGAAAGTAGGATGGTGACTGCCAGGAGCTAGGGGAGGGAGGAAAGGGAGGTTTTGTCTAATGGGTGCAGAGTTTCAGTTTTACACGACGAAACAATTCTGGAAACTGCTTGCTCAACAGTGTGAATATACTTAACACTACTCAACTATACACCCTAGACATGGTTAACACGGTATATTTTATGTTATGCATTTTTTACAATTAAAATAAAACCCGCTCACACGCAGCCACACACAGACTGAGATGTAATCATGACTATAGAATGCTTCTCCTCCCTCCACACCTTACACCTATTTACAACAGTTCCTTTTAACTGGTACAGTATGTCCCCTTATCAAGAAAAAGTTACAAGACATATTCAATGACAGAAAACAAATTTGAAGAGGCAGAACAAGCATCATAACCAGACTCAGAAAAGGCAGAGATGCTGGAATGATCAGACCAGAAAGTTAAAACAACGATGATTAATATGCTAAGGGCTCTAACGGATAAAGTAGACAGCATATAAGAACAGATAAACTCTACAAGCAGAGACATGGAAATGCTAAAAACAAAACAAAAAAAACCACAAAACAAAAACAAAAAAAAAGAAATGCTACAATCAAAAAAACCACTGAGAAAACAAACACTGTAACAGAAATGAAGAATGCCTTTGATGGGCTTATTAGAAGACTGGACACAGCAGAGGAAAGAATCCCTTTACTTGAAGGTATCTCAATAGAAACCACCAAAACTCAAAAGCAAACAGAGAAAAGACTGGAAAAAAAACAACCCCACCATAACCAAGAACAGTGGGACAGCTACAGAAGGTGAGACACACACGTAACAGGAAGGAGAAGACTGAGAGAAGGGAAGAGAAGGAATATCTGAAACAGTAATGCCAGGTTTATATGCCAAATTAATGTCAGACACCACAGCACAGATTCAGGAAGCTCAGAGAACACCACGCAGGGAAAATGCCCCCAAAGCCATACCTAGGCATCACTTTCAAACTACATAAAATCAAATATAAAGGAAAAAATCCTGAAGGAAACCAGAGGGGAAAAAAACACTTCACCTATGGAGAAAGAAAGACAAAAACTATACCCAACTTCTCCTCAGAAACCACACAAGCAAGAAGAAAATGAAGTGAAATATTTAAAATCTTAAGACCCACCAGTCTAGAATTCTGTACCCTGTGAACTTATCTGCCAAAAGTGAAAGACAAAGACATTCTCAGGCAAACAAAATTGAGGACATCTGTCACCAGTAGACATAACTTACAAGAAATATTAAAAGAAGTTCTTTGTAGGGGCACCTGGGTGGCTCAGTGGGTTAAGCCTCTGCCTTCGGCTCAGGTCATGATCTCAGGGTCCTGGGATCGAGGCCCACATTGGGCTCTCTGCTCAGCAGGGAGCCTGCTTCCTCCTCTCTCTCTGCCTGCCTCTCTGTCTACCTGTCATCTCTCTCTATCAAATAAATAAATAAAATCATAAAAAAAAAGTTCTTTGGAGAGAAGGAAAATGATACAGGTCAGACACTCAGACCTACATAAAGAAAGAGAATCAAAGAAGCAAGAAGTGAAGGTAAAATAAAAATTTTAATTCTTTTTATTCTTGGGGCACCTGGGTGGCTCAGTGGGCTAAACGTCTGCCTTCAGCTCAGGTCATGATCCCAGGGTCCTGGGATCGAGCCCCAAGTCAGGTTCCCTGCTCAGTGGGGAGCCTGCTTCTCCCTCTCCCCCTGCTTGTGCTCTCTCTCGCTCTCTCTTGCTCTCTCTCTCAGATAAATAAATAAAATCTTTAAAAAATTTTTTTCTTATTCTTAATTGATCTAACAGATAAGTTTGCTCATAATAATACCCAAAATGTATTCAATTACGTGTGTGTGAAAATACATACATGCTTATTTATAAATGAAACAAATGACAGCAGTGATACAAGGGACAGGCGAGAGGAATTAGGATTATTTTGTTACTATAAGGTATTAAAATTACCCATGAAGCAGTATAATGTTATTTGGAAGTGGACTTAGATGAGTTACAAATATATATAGCAAACTCTAGGGCAACCATTAAAAACAAATATAACTGATATGCTAAAAGGAATGAAAGAAAGGGAATCATATAAAATGCTCAATTAAAACCACGAAAGACAGGAAAAGAGTGGAAGACAAAAAAAATAGGATCAAAGGACAACGGTACCAAATAGAAAACAGTAAGAAGCAGGCAGATGTTAACCCAACTGTATCAATAATCACTGTGAACGCCAATGGTCCAAACGTACCAATTAAAAGACAGAGGTTCTCAGAGGGGAGCAAACAATCCCAACCATATGTTGTTAACAAGAAACCTATTTTAAATATATTAGACACATATAGATTAAAAGTAAACATACTATGTCAACACTAATAAAAAAAAGTGGGAGTACTTATATTAATTTCAGACAGAGCAGATTTCAAAACAAAGAAAGGCATCAAGACATTAAATAAGGGCATGATGTAATGATAAAGACTCAAGTCCCCCAAAAGACATAACAATCTTTAATGTCTATGTACCTAACAACAGAGCATCAAATTACATGAGGCAAAAAACGGTAACACTGCAAGGAAAAAGAGATGACTCTACTATTATACTGCAGACTTCAACAACCCTCTATCAGAAATGGACACATCCAGCCAGCAGAAAATCAGCAAGGATATAGCTGAAACTCAACATTACCATCAACCAACTAGATATAATGAACACCCATAGACTACTTCATCCAACGACACCAGAATACACATTCTTCTCAAGTTCACATGGAACACTCACTGAGATACACCACATTCTAGGCCATAAGACACAACACAGTAAATTTCAAAGAATAAAAATCATATAATTTCTGTTCTTGGTCTACAATGAAAGTAAACTAAAAATCAGTAACAGAAAGAGAGCTGGAAATTCCCCAAATACTTAGAGGTTAAACAATCCATTTCTAGTGACGCATGGGTCATTGAAGAAGTCTCAAGAGAAACTTGAAAACATTTTGAACTAAATGAAACAGAAAACACTTAAAATTTGTGAAATGCAGTGAAAACACTGCTTAGAGGGAAATTTATAGCACTGAATGCATATATTAGCAAAAGAAGAAAGATCTAAAATCAAGCTTCTACCTTAGGAAACTAGAAAAAGAAGAGGAAATTAAATCCAGAGTAAGCACAAGAAAAGAAATAAATGAATTAGAGCAGAAATCAATGAAACCAAAAATAGTAACTCAATGGGAAAAAAAATCAACAAAACCAAAAACTGGTTTTTTGAAAAGATCAATAAAATTGAATGCCTCTAGGGGAGACTGGGTGGCTCAGTCAGTTAAGCATCTGCCTTCAGCTCAGGTCATGATCTCAGGGTCCTGGGTCTGAGCCCTGCGTTATCCCCCCCTCCCCCCGCTCCCCGCCTCAGTGGGGAGGTCTGCTTCTCCCTCTCCCTTTGCCCCACCCCACCTCATGCTCTCACTTGCACAAGTGCTCCCTGTCTCCCTCTTAAAAAAATAAATAAATAAAATCTTAGAAGAAAACATTTTTTTGAGTGCCTCTACCCTTAAAGAAGAAATTATACCAGTTCTCTATAATCTCTTTCATCAGAAGACAGAAGCAAAGAGAATACTTCCTAACTCATTCTATGAAGCCAGAATTACCCTAATACCAAAACCAGACAAAAACAATACAAGAAAAGAAAACACAGACTAATATCTCTCATGGACACAGATACAAAAGTCCTCAACAAAACATTAGCAAACTGAATCCAACAATAGAATTAAAGAGCACAACACTGCTATGGGGGATTTATTCCAAGTACACAAAGCTGGTTCAGCATTCAAAAACCAATTTATTTAACCAATCGCATCAAGAGGCTAAAGAAAAATCACACGGTCGTATCAGTCAATAAGCGCACACACACAAAGCATCTGACAAAATCCAACACCCATTCATGATAAAAGCTCTCAGTAAACTAGGAACAGATGGGAACTTCCTCACATTGATAAAGAATATCTACAAAAAAAAATTCAGCTACTCAATGGTAAGAAACTCAAAGCTTTCCCAATAAGGCGGAGAACGACATGAGGATGTCTCCTCTCACAGTGCTTTTCAACATTGTACAGAAGTCCAAGCCAATGTGATAACACAAGGAAATAAACAGTATGCAGACTGGGAAGGAAGAAATAAAGTACTTGAAATGTTTAAAGGAATGAAAAAGGGAGCAATAAGACATGATCTAAAATGACCAGAGAGAACCAAATAAGACCTTCAGAAAAGGAAAACCTAATCACTAAAACTGAACGCAATATATGAGCACAACATCAGCCCAAAAAAGGTATTAATGAACTGGATCTAAAAGCTCAAGAACTCTGTGAAATCTTTTGTAGCACAGAGACATGGAGATATAAAGGAGGATAGATTGAGGAGGACCAATTTAATTGGAATTCCAAAAAGATAAGAAAAGAGAAAATGGAAAAGATATGAAGACATAATGAGAGATTTTGCCAGAATTGATGAAAGATCCCCAGATATAAGAAGCATAATATATACCAAGCAGGATAAATAAAAAAGAAACCCATACCTGGGCACATTTTAGTACAACAGAGAAGGGAGACGAAAAGCAGCCCAAAACAAGACAGGTACTTCCAAAGGAACACCCGTCGGACTGATAGCAGACATCTCACAGCAACCATGGCATCAGAAATCAATGAACTACTATCTTTAAAGTACTGGGAGAAAATACAGAATTAGATTCCAGACATGCCACACAGAATTATATACCCAGAAAAACTGTCTTTTAAGAATTAATGTTGAATAACATGGCATGTTAAAAAGAACAAAAGCTAAATTTTAAACCAAATGATCTCAAAAAATAACTTCTAAAGGATACTGATCAGGTTAAGTGAAAAATGACTCAGAAGGAAGGTCTAAGACAGAACAAGAAACAATGAAAAAAACAGTTAAACATACAGTTAAATAAAGGATGTCTTTTCAAAAAAGAACACCAAGAACATCATACACTATACAGTACTTGTTAACTGCTAGGTATACTTCTCAATGCTTTTAGGCATTGCATTTCTCATTTAAAACCCTTAGCCTTATGACAAGGTCTTTCTGCTGTCTACACTTACAGACGAGGAAATGGGAGGTCAGCAAAGAAAGCACTTTGCCCAGCATTACTCATCTGCTAGGGGCAGAGCTGGAATTCAAACCAGGTTGCCAGGTTCCACCCCATGTATTTAAACACCAAGCTGTGTCTATCTATTTGGGGGAGGAAAGAAAAAATTTAGGGAAGGGGGGGGAAAGATACTTTTATCAGAAGAAGGATAACCAGACCTGAAGTATTCCAAGACCCTTATATAGTTCAGGAAGTGGTTAAAATGCTGTTTAACTTCACACCTGATTAGTTTAGGTGAGCATGGTGAAATTTAAAAGGCAATCACTAAAACACAAGAAACAAAAGTGGGAAGAGGTCGAGGCAAGACACTACACCTCAAATCAGTCCCCTGATAACAGGAAAAAAGAAAAACAGAGTAAAATAAAAGAGACAGTAGAAATGCAAATATATCAGTAATCACAACACATCAATGATTTAAAAATCTATTTTTGACAACTAAAGTATCAGATTACACAAAGAAAAAAATTACAGTAAACCCCCCCAATGCAGTCAAAATCCACATATAACTTTTGACCCCCCAAAAACTTAACTATTTATAGCCTACCGTTAACTGGAAGATTTGCTGATAATATAAAGAATTAACACATTTTGCTGTATATGTTATATACTGTAATCTTATAATAAAGTAAGCTAGAGTAAGGAAAATGTTATTAAGGAAAAGAAAATACATTTACAATAATGTACTGTATTTATCAAAAAAATCCGCATTATCATCTGGTCCCTCAGTTACAAGCTGGAAAAAAAAAGTAAACATTTAGAAGATGTGAACATCACAATTAACAAACTTGGTCAAGGGGCACCTGCTTGGCTCAGTCGTGGTTGGGCGTCAGATTCTTGGTTTTGGCTCAGGTCATAATCTCAGGGGTCCCGAGATCAAGCCCCACATCCACTGGGCTCTGCATTCAGTTGGGAGTCTGCCCCTCCCCCAGCTCATGCACACTCTCTCCGTCTCTCTCTAATAAAATAAATAAAATCTTTAAACAAACAAACAAACTTGGTCAAAATGAACACATTATAGAACCTTGTATCCAATTCAGAGGATGCACATTCTTTTCAAGCACACAGAACATTAACAAAAACTTACCACATAAAGTCAGTCTCAACATATTTCAAAGAATAAGTGTCACAGAGACTTCTTAAATGACTTAAAACTATTACATGCCCAAAAAAACTACTAAGTTAAAGGTAATTACAAAAATATAAATTATAAAACCAGATGTTCAAAATTCTTAAACTTAAGAAACCCATTTCTAGCGGTGCCTGGGTGGCTCAGTCAGTTAAGCATCTGCCTTCGGCTTGGGTCATGATCCTGGGATCGAGCCCCACGTTGGGCTCCCTGCTCAGGGGAAAGCCTGCTCTCCCTTCCCCTCTGCCTGCCGCTCCCCTTGCTGTGCTCTCTCTCTCTCTGTGAAATAAATAAAATCTTTAAAAAAATTTTTTTAAAGAAACACATTTCTAGGGCGCCTGGGTGGCTCAGTGGGTTAAAGCCTCTGCTTTCGGCTCAGGTCATGATCTCAGCGTCCTGGGATCGAGGCCCGCATCGGGCTCTCTGCTCAGCAGGGAGCCTGCTTCCTCCTCTCCCTGTCTCTCTGCCTGCCTCTCTGCCTACTTGTAATCTCTCTCTCTGTGTCAAATAAATAAATAAAATCTTTAAAAAAAAAAAAGAAAAAAGAAACACATTTCTAAATAATATGAAACAAAACATCATAATGGAAAGTTTAAAATACTGAATATTAATTAATACACCAAAACATGTCTGCTACAGAAAAAGCATACTTATGGGAAATTTATTTCCTTTAAATGCTTATAATAGAAAAAAAAAAAAGAACTGTTGTAAATTAAGGAGCTAAATGTTAAATTAAAAACTACAGCATAAACCAAGACACTAAGTGAAAGAGATGATAAAGATAAAAACAGAAACTCATAAAATAGAAAAGGTAACATTTGAGAGGCTAACCCAAGCCAAATGTTGACTCTTCAAAAAAAGTAATCAGAGACACAAACCTCTGACAAGATAAAAGAGAAGCACAAACAAAACTGTGAACAGAAAGGGGGTATAACTGTAGATACAGTGAAGATTAAGGAGATCAAAGAATACCATGAACAATTTAATGGTAAAAAAAAAATTGAGGGCGCCTGGGTGGCTCAGTGGGTTAAAGCCTCTGCCTTCGGCTCAGGTCATGATCTCAGGGTCCTGGGATCGAGGCCCGCATCGCGCTCCCTGCTCGGCAAGGAGCCTGCTTCCCCCTCTCTCTCTGCCTGCCTCTCAGCCTACTTGTGATCTCTCTCTCTCTGTCAAATAAATAAATAAAATCTTTTAAAAAAATTTGATAACACGTGAAACAAATTCCTAGGCAACATAATTTAACAAAACTAACTCAAGAAGAGAGATAAAGTCTAAACTGCTCCATAACCATTACAAAGGTGACTCAGTAGTTTAAAATCAGCCCATAAAGAAAACACCATGTCCAGATATTACAGAGGTAAGTTCCACCAACATTCAAGGAACAGACGCAGCAGTATTACAGAAACCCCTCCAGAGAACGGAAGTTGTGACACCCACAACCAACTCTAGGAGGCTACTGTACCTTGACACCAAATCAGATATAGAGAGGGCAAGAATGGAAAATTAAAGGCAATATCACTCATGAGTAAGACCTAAAGTGAGCATTAGTAAATCAAATGGCATGTAAAGAAAATTGTGATCAAATTGGGTACATCACAGGAATAGCATTCATCATAGCACTTGACCTCACTTCTGCCTAAGGACACCCTCCTCAGCCTGTCATCTGGGGCTCTTCATAGAAGAGACCCACACCTATCTTTTCAGCCTATCTTCCACCCTGACCTCTAAAAACTATGCTCCTTTCAAAGGATACTTTCTGCTTGTACACCAAGCCCCAAACTTACCCTGCTGATTGCAAAGCTCATTCCAAATGCCCCCAGTTTTAGCCACCTTTCCAGATGCATCTTCAAAAATACCCACTCCGTACATCCTTGCCAGCCTCTCTCTACTGGGCGTGGACTTCTCCTTTTTAATCTTCACAGAATTTTTCTATCTTTCTTGAGTTGTTCATTCAGTTCTCCACCACACTGCAGGTATCTGGACCCCTGTGTTCCCCACCAGCCTGGGCATTACTTAAGGGGAAGAAGGACTTTTAGATGCCTGTTGGTCAAGATGTCTTTCACACAGTATACAGTAAGTACTCGACAAATGTATATTCAATTGAATAAAAGTGCTTTCATTTGTATGTGGTGTTACAAATGTCTTCCCCTAGGAACAAATGATCCTATATAGCAATGAAAATGGTTTCTCAAGGATGTTATTATAAATTATATTTTTTAATGGCCAGTAAACTACAAGAAATCTTTCCTACTGCCACAGAGATAAACAGACTCATGCACACACAACCCTGGTCACACAAATGCCTCAGAGTTTAATACACTTCATTCACCCTGTAATTTGAATCCAGATCTGTTTGGATCCCAAACATATAGACCCCCAGCCTGCCTTCCGAAGACTTTTGTCCTGGTCTATCTTTCCTATTATATTGTGAATCCTCTAAGAGAGGGAAATACATCTTCTCACTGAATGTCCAGACCGACACAAGAACTCAGTATTTGCTAAGGGAATGACAATTAAATGCAGGAAGAAACCCCACATGCAAAACCTTCCAAGAGCAACAGTCTGCGTCCTCACAAAATAATAAACTGAGAGCCCTAAATGATAAATCATACGTTCTGTTATATTCACTATCCTCTGATTAAAAAGGGAATTGCTTATTTTGGAAATGTTTCCACTAAAAAAGCTGAAAATCTGGGGGCTCTTAAAAGGCTAAGGTCCAATCATCTAAAACAGATGATGTAAATACATCAAATATAATTATATAATGAATAAAATTTGTCTTGAAATACTAACCATTATTATTTAGTTAGTTATTTAGAGGGTGTGGAGCGGGGGAAGGGCAGAGGGAAAGACTCTCAAGCAGACTCCCTGCTGAGCGGGGAGCCCAGCTCGAAGCTCCATCTCAGGACCCTGAGATCGTGACCCAAAGCAAAATCAGGAGTTGGAAGCTCAACTGACTGTGCCACCCAGGCACCCTCATAAATATGATAATATGAACTTCAGCGTAGCTAAAAATATCTCCAAGCACCTGCCAGTGACCCTGGGGCAGTGTTCAGGCGGTATCACCACACTGACATGGACCAGGAACACCAGGGACACAGGATCTTTCTCACAGCTGCAAGGCAATGCAGGCCAGTGAAACCACTTTTGGCCCAGCACATTACCCAGAACAAACAAGTTCAGGTGTAGTGAAGAAATTCCCCTCCCGGTCACAGCTACAGAGCAAACACAAAATATAAACAACTCCCTCTGTAAAAAAGAAGAAACACAAAAATAACTGCCAGAGGAAAAGAAAGGATGTGGCAAAACAATAGTACATTAGTTCCCCTACCACATTCCATCTTCCTGGAAATTATTTTATCTGTACAAAACAGGTACAAATGATTATAGTAAATCTGAATATTAATATGTCTTGTGGATTCTCAAAACTTATTCAGCTTATTACAATACGAACATAAAATTCAGTAAAATTTTTAACTTACAACTTGAAGTTCTTTCCAAAGAAACTGAATTGGATTATAATAGATAGTCGCAATTTGTTATTTTTCTTAATTTTTACAGCCAAATATTTTCATGAATACCTATTTATTGTTAAACAAAAATGAAAACAAAGCACCAATTTACATCATGATGAGTAAATCTGTTTTCACATCTGCTGCCATCTTTTTTGCTTGCAAAAATAATCCCCTGGCACTTTCATGTTTTTCATATAGAAAGGGCTCAAATGGATGGCTGAAATGCAGCCAGCAACTGCACAGAGAACAGAGTCCTGGCTCCGGCCCAGCCTCAGATGGGTTCTACGGGAGGGATCACTTCCAAGTGATCCTCCCTGGTTCCAATGGTAAGCAGAGTGCCTGACCCTCGGCCAACAGATGGACAGCGTCGACACAGAAAGCAGGTCCAACTGTTCTCCGGGGCCTGGCACTGGGGCAGAGGGCAGGGCAGAGGGCAGAGAGGCAAGGGACCAGAGCTAAGTGATGACCCTCTGCCCATACAAACAGACATATCTGCAGTTGCAAACAAGTGCTTGGGCTACAGAAGCGGTTGTGGGGTATCAGTAATTGGTAGCACCCAGGGAGAGCCCCAGCCGGATGAGCGGCACTGATGAACAGGCCTGGCGCCGAATGAATGGGCAGTCCTGCACGGTCATGAAAACTGCAGCAGAAAACCACGTGGGGATCACCTCAGCAATCAGGGAGAGAGAGAGCAGAATACAGACGTCTACTTCATACGTGGCCAGCAAAAGTATTTTTTTACTTTGCCATGACTCTCACATAGGGACCATAATGACTTCTGGACAGAAGCATTTTTATTTCCTCGTAACAATGGCATTACACGCTTAATCAAGCCACAATAAATGAGTACTATAAAACACTAAAAACCAACCAAAGACTAGATAATATAAAGTTAATATAAAAACACAAAAGCTGATCCCTGGACTTTTTAAATAGTTCACAATCTAGCCATGGAAGCAAAACTAATAAACATGAAACGATCATAGAACAGTTAACAGTGAAAATGTGGGACTCTATATCGGCTTGGACAATCAAAGATCTTGTAAAGTCAAACAGCAAAAGAAAAGCATCTGAGCTGAAAATCAGGACTGAGTCTCTGTGCTATTTGTGACTATCTGAGGGATGGAGAAGGAAGAATAGGCCTATTTGTGGTAGATGATGTGCTAGTTAAACTTTCATTGTCCTAGCTCCCCTTTGGGGTAGATACTATCCCCATTCTACAGATAAGGAAACAAAGGTTCATATCTTGGGCAGATTACTTGACCACTGTGGTCTCGGTCTTTTCATTTGTAAAATAAAGGGACTAACATAAATCAATAGTTTTCAAACTGGGACCAGCGAAGCACCAGAGTTTTCTGGTAGTGACTCAGAGCCCTCAAGTGGGCAGGGCCCTGAGCCAAATGCACTGAATCCTCGGATCAAGACCCAATTCCCAATCCCCAGGGGAAATACTTTGCTGAGAGTAGTACCTAGTATATAATAATTGATGCATAAAACCTGAGGAATGAATGGATGAATGGATGGAACAAATGGCACACTACAATCGACTTTAAGGGGACCCTCATTCGTGGTGGCTCATCTCCTTCCATGTTTCATAATGTTTTGTTTGCTCATCCTCCAGAGCTCTTAATCAGTGGGTTGAGGGCATCGTTTTTCCACAGGGAATTTGTGTTTACTTCTGCCAAGTCCTTGGGTGCTTCCAACCCAGAACTATTGAGATGAGTTTCTCAGCCTGGGGTTTTCTAGACCACGTAGGTAACATAGCTAGGTGACAGAAATTCAAATCCTCAACCCAACAGATTCAAAAAACAGGTTGTTTGTTTGTTATAAGAAGCCTCCTCCCTTGGCTAATGGGTGTTCTCTCCCCACTGTCAGCCCCACCTCACCCTCCAGGGAGGTTCCAATGAAACTCCATATCCCTGAACCCCAGGTGCCTGGTATCAGCAGAGCTGCCCTCTGTGTCCCCTCCTACTCTTCCTCTTTCTCGCAGGAAAGCTCACTCATTCTCTTTTTCCCCACTTGCGAGTTTCTCACTTTCTTGTAATAAAGATTATAAAAGGGTGTTTATCTCCTCCAGTATTTCTCCTGGAAGTGTTTACAGCAGGAAGGCTTTCCAGAATACTCAGTCAGCCTCACTTCCAGGAGGGGAGGCCATATTCTACCACCTCTCACCTTCAGGTGTAGGTTTAGAAATCATCCCCAAGGTGAGCAAGAGCTGAAACCAGGGAAGCAGTCAAAGTAGGAGATGCCCAGCGTGGGTGAGGGAAACACAAGAAGCCAACAGGAGAGCGAGGCTGGGGTTGGCTAGAAAGGAGGCCAGCCCTGACATGGCAAGGAAAGAACCGCGGGGGCAGAAGACAGAAGGCAGCTGACTTCCTAATGATAAGGAGACCAGCGTGAACTTAGGAAAAAAGCTTTCTATTTTTTTTTTTAAGATTTTATTTATTTATTTGACGGAGAGAGAGATCACAAGTAGGCAGAGGCAGGCAGAGAGAGGAGGAAGCAGGCTCCCCGCTGAGCAGGGAGCCCGATGCGGGGCTCGATCCCAGGACCCTGAGATCATGACCTGAGCCGATGGCAGAGGCTTTAACCCACTGAGCCACAAGAAGTTCTGAAGGATGACTGGACAGCAAAGAATACAACGCTTATATTTACTGGACCGTCCACCAATTAAAGAGGATAGCTCAGGAATATAGTACTATCTCTGTATGAAGAACTTAAAAAAAAAATTCATGACAAGCACACAGATCCAAAGTTAGATCAAATTCAGGTAGGAGGTGTGGCAGAGAACAGGAGAAAAGTAGGAGATATGCCAGTGGAAACGATGTACAGAAATGAGATGAAGTAGATGCTCCATTATTGGAAACAAGTTATCAGTTGTGCTACCGGATGACTCAGAGCACAGGCCAAATCATGTCACGTTCTACATCAAGGAGCTGTTTTGCACAGGAATTTGGTTATTCACATTGGGGAATAAGTGGACCATGACCAAAGGCCTGGATTCAATTATTAAACACATAATGCTTCAAGATTTTTTTATTATTATTTCCTTTCATTGTAACAATAACCAGATAGTTACCAGTTGGCAAACTAAAGTTCAAGGAAGCTGAGTAAGGACCCACAGTCACACCACCACACCTTAGCACTTACAGATGCATATCTCCATTGATTTTCGCATAATCTAACATTCTGTATGTGAAACAGTTAAAAGAATTCAAAACTGAGAAATGGTTGCTATGAAATGGGGTTCATCAAGAAAGATGTCTGTGCCCCTGCAGGTTCCAGCTGCCTGCTTCCCACAGGTGTGGTTACAATAATACTTGTTAGAAAGAAAAGTAGAAGGGAAAATTCAGTACATTTGTAGCACTGTTGAGTAGGTGTACAAATAAAACATGAGAAAATATACCACGAACTTAAATCTCCACTGTGCTTTTACCTGATCAGTAGAGTAACACTCTTCCCCAGAAAACAGTGTTACTTCAAATAAAAGAGGAGACACTGGGTAGCAGGAAAAAGGATAATGATCCAAATCTTCCCTTAAACCACATTTCAATTAAGGGCTATAATCTTAGCTGGAGATAATGAACATGAGTCTTGTGTTCAGCCAATGATTTATATCACCCAGGTTCTCAGAAGGGATTCATAATCATTTATCAAAAGCTTAGCTTTTGGAAGAAAGAGATCAGCTCTATTTCCTTCAAGTTCTTACACCACAATCTTAAGATCTTAAATAAAATAGTATGTGAACACATAAAGTTGGAGATACTCAGCAAGGCCTGGAAGAAATAAAACAGAAAAATTGGGGCGCCTGGGTGGCTCAGTCGGTTGACCACCCGACTCTTGATCTCAGCTCATATCTTGAGCTTGGGGTTGCGAGCTCAAGCCCCGAGGGAGCCTACTTAAAAAAAAGAAAGAAAAGAAAAATTGACCAGAATTAGCAAGAAAATAAACTTGTAGTACCAACAGGCATAAACTCAAAACAAGTATTTAATGACTAATGAATATGTACTTTGTTTTAATGAATCTATAAAAAACATGACTCCGGAAAAAAACCACTTTATAAAAAGCACATACACAATAAGATTATTTATCATCTTGTAAAACAGAATTTTAAAAGAAGAAACAGTTAAGAAAATGAGGACAGTAAAAATGTTAACTCTATGCACAATAAACTTGGCCTTCGGTATGCCTGCCGTCAAATCAGAAGGAGACTGCGGATGGCCGGCAAAAATCTGATGATCAGAAATGAAGAGACAGGAAAGGCAACTTTTCCTTAGCACTGAAAGCTGAAAAAAAATACCAACATTAAAGTACTACAGAAGAGCCACTGAATGATGGAAAGGATGTCTACAACAACCTCACACAAACGCAGAACAGGATTTATAATTATTTATAATAGCAAGTATGAATAAAGGTTTAACATTAATGGATGATTCTGGAAAAGCAATTGTTTGAGGGCTAGGATAACAGGGTCCAAAATGTACTACAGATCGAACAGACACAGAACACGCGCTTCCCATTGCTCCTAAAAAGGAAGAGTCTCAATCAAACGAGTTAATGAACAAGATTAATGGCTCTAAGGTAGGTGGCTCCATCTCCCCGCCTCCCTCTGTTTACCTATGAAATGTTGCCACCTGTCCTGTCATCACTTTGGACTGATGAAAGAATAAAAATCAGGATGGGAAAAAAAGACTTCAGTATTTAACCTGGTTCTATAAATCAAAAAATTAAGACAGGAGCCCAAAACCTGAATTAACTCTCTCGGATACTAGTAAAATGCATGGAAACAAAAGAGATTCTGTTTCCTTCTCCTTCTGCCTTTTGAATATCCTTCCCAGAACATTCCCAAGTGGGAGCAGCTCCACCTGGCCCCACGTGATGATCCACTTCCCTCCCAGGCAAAGAATTGGGAGCTAGAGGGATTCAAAGTGGCTTTTTCTCAGATTTAACATAAGATATCTGTTGCTGGGTTTTTTCTTTTATTCTTTTTAAATAAAAACCAACTAAACCCATCTACCCTTCCACCTGTCCATCTATTCACTCACTGAACAAACACTTGACTGCCCTACATCCCAGCTTCTGTGCTAAACAGTGGAGAAACTATGAATAAAACACAGCCTTGACTTTCTAATTTAGATGATAAATGACAGTTTCTCCCAATTTGAACAGTTAAAATGTGTACTGCACGATAAGAATGCACCTTTCAAATACCATTAGAATGTAAGATTGTCTCCTGCAAACCTGAAGATAGCTCAGGGCCTCAAATACAAAATCGTATCTTCAGTTAATCACCTAGCTTGAGCCACCCTCCTAAGGATAGCAGGGCTTTCAGCTCTGTCCCTGGGGACTTGGCCAATAGTTTTCACAGCTACAGAGGCACTGAGGGCCACCATTTCAGTGTGAAATCAGATTGTGCAGAGGGTTCTTCTAACCATGGTTTCCTCCTTTGGTGTGAAGTGGCTTTTAATTTCCATGAAGAATTTCTATAAGAACTCAGTCTTTGTAATAAAAATAAAATCTAAAGTTAGGCAGTCGGGTGCCTGGGTGGCTCAGTGGTTTAAAGCCTCTGCCTTCGGCTCAGGTCATGATCTCGGGGTCCTGGGATCAAGCCCCGCATTGGGCTCTCTGCTCAGTGGGGAGCCTGCTTCCTCCTCTTTCTCTGCCTGCATCTCTGCCTACTTGTGATCTCTCTCTATCAAATAAATAAAAATAAAATAAAATAAAATAAAGTTAGGCAGCCACTTATCCCAAAATGCCAAGAAAATGGTACTCCTGGTGAAGAAAACAAAGAAAAGATGACTTTAAAAAACAAGGGAGGATAAGGTAATAAATGACCAGTGTTAAAGTATCAAAAATAAAAATGTGGAGCACCACGGTGGCTCAGTCGGTTGAGCGTCCGCCTCTTGGTTTCACTCAGGTCATGATCTCAGAGTCGTGAGATCGAGCCCCATGTTGCATCGGGCTTGGTGACCAGTGGGGACTCTGCTTGGGATTCTCTCTCTCCCTCTCCCCCCACCGTCTGCGTGTGCTCACACGCTTGCGCACTCTCTCTCTCCCCCCCAAAATAAATAATTTCAAAAAAAAAGTAATACCCCGGCCCCAAAATACAATGGCATAAAAAGCATATTCATTCAATTAGTCATTTTATAGTATCTCAGGTTTCCTTTCATTAAATGTATTCATACTAGTCTTGCCACCACAAGATGAATGTCATACTCCAGTTCTAATTAAAATTCACACTGAGGCCAACCTTTCAACAACATTCAAGTTGATAAATAAGAAAATGAAAAAAGAACATATAAGAAAAATATGCCATTCTCCTACTTGCTGAATTGTCAGTGCTGACTCCTCAGTTACTGAGAAAGTCCAAGTCTTCCCTCCACCACGATGCATCTCCTGCCCATCCAAGTAGTTAATGCCACACATTAACTTGGTCATAAAGAGCATCCCCTTACAACAACATTCCGAAATAACAGCTGTATGGTCTGGGGAATGACCTTCTTTTTTTTTTTTCTTTTTAAGATTTTATTTATATATTCGCCAGAGAGAGAGGGAGAGAGCACAAGCTGGCAGACTGGCAGGCAGAGGCAGAGAGAGAAGCAGCCTCCCCACCAAGCAAGGAGCCCTATGCGGGACTTGATCCCAGGACCCCGACGGAGACACCGAGGCGTCCCTAGGGAATGACCTTCTAGGTAGAGGTAGAGAGGTTTACGTGCTAAATTCCAAACCAAGCATCGAGTGTTCACAGCTGTCTGCTGTGCCCGAGAAGCTCTCGGAAGAGAAGGACCAGGTCTGCTGTATGTCTCCGTAAGAACACAGGGAGGGCCGGGGAAGGAGAGAGGCCAAGGATGCTGTCCCAGTTATACCAGTGTCAAATGACTGTCAAATGACTGGGCTGGGAGAGGGAGACTAGCCATTTTCCGGCCTTTTTTTGGTTATAATTATCTGAAGTTAAACACTGATGAAGTCATTTGAAACTAAATGCACAGTTTAAATAAGCCACGTGTTGAGGACTCCTCATGCACAGAGAGGGTACTGTACACTTAGGGCAGGAAGTATTTTCTATACATATTACTATCAAGCTCTATATTGTTATCTTCCCATGACATTAAGACCATAATATAACAGGGGAAGGAAAAGAACTCATCTTTCTATCAGACCGGAGCTAAATCATGGAAAAATCTTAAAGCAGTCTGTATGTAAATTTAATGGCATCTTCTAAAGGTTTCGACTAGATGGTAGAAAACATATCCAAGATTTAAATTCTTAACAATTATTAATTGTTCTACATTATCGAAAACCATACCCAGTCCTCTGAACACCACCGCCCCCAGACCGTCCCAGAGTTCTGTGTAAAGGAAGGATGATCTCACCCACACAACGCCCAACACAGAAACTGATTTACGTCTGAATCTCCCAACACAGTGCCCCGTAGAGAGTGGGGCCTCCAGAAGTATTTGTTCAATGAGATGTTTATAAAAGGGAAAAAAAATATCTGGATCAAATAAATACTCGTTGACATCTATTACAAATGAAACAGAATAATAGGTAAAATGATCAAGAAGAAAACATTCTCACTGGCAGAGCAACTGTTCTTCTAAACCCAAGATATAAAAATTTTCTCAAAATAAGCCAGGCAGAAAGTATGATCAAAGTAACATCTCATCTTTTCCTAGGAAAGATCAAAGCATACATCTTTAAAATTAACCACTTCAAATCAACATAAGCAAAAAAACCATCTTTTAGTTCTAATAATAAAAACATTTTTGGAAAGTGCTGGATCATTTATATTCAAAGTAAGGGTCCAAAAAATCTGTTTTATTCTTCTTTTCCCCTCTAACCCTCCAAAATATACTATATCAAAACAACTAAAGGAAAAGGTGAGGTGCTGAACTTGGTTCTTGCTTCACGAAGGTGTAGTACTGTCAACACAGCTCACTGGGTTATACGCCTGGACAGGACAACTTTAAGAGTCTCGAAGGAGCTGTGAAAACAGACCGCACCATTCCCCCAATGCTGCATCTCAGGTAAATATAGCGCAGCCCACTTGACTGACAGTCAACAGATTTAAGATCCCTTAAAAGCCCTCTCAGTCCATGCCGGCGGGGATAAATTTAGCAGTAAAGGAAGGGAGCCCACACCTGCCTCCACCCCTTGCCGAAAAGGCCCAACACAGTCAGGCTCCAGTATCAGAGGAAGTGGGGAGAGATACAGGCATCAGGTGACAGAGGTGACAGGATGGTGTGTGAGTGAAGAAAGCAAAATTCAAGCTTAAGATGGTGCAGAAAGACCGCAAAGATTACTGCTTCCAGAAAAAGAAAAGAAAAAAAGAATATTGCTGCCGCCCCCCCACCTGAGACTGTTGCAGGAAGGAGCAAGTGCTTCAGGATCTGAGCATCGCAGAAGTGTCCTCTCCACAGCCTGTGAATCACCCTAAGGGGTCCTAGCATAAGGTCTGATATTCAAGGCACAGAGCGACAGCTTCCACATAAAAGCCACCAGGAAGTCAGAGTGAGCAGGCCTACTGTGACAGTAGAAACAGATCCTACGCGACCCACACTGAGTCCTCCCACAGAGGACAGGTGGAGGCTAGCTGTTGTTCTTGCCGCGGTAGCCAAGGCCTGTCCTTGCTTCTGGAGGCCCCAGCACCAACTTCCCCAATGAACCCACATGCCAGGTGGTTCAAGTCCGTTTGTCAATGGATTGTTCGGAACTCTAGGTAATTCTACAGAAGTCATGTCTTAAACTATCGCTGCTACGCAGTTAAGTCCAAGTCATCGTAACCCACAATGTCCTGGGGCTGTAACATCAACAGTACTCTCCCCAGTAATACTCTCTACTGTCTGTGAAGAATTTTCCTGACCTCCCCAACTGAGGGGTTGTTAAAGGTGACAGTCAGCACCGGGGAAAGCCAGGCAAACCAACACATGAAGATTCTAGTAACTTTGGCCTTGCCTATTGGCGTAACACAAGCATTTCTGTATGTTTGCAGAGGATAAAGTGCTGTTTGACCCCCATCGCTTCCAAGTTATTCCAAAGTTAAGAAGAGCAAACACCTGGGAAGGGTATCCTAGGGCATGAGTGCTGCCAAGTTGGGACCATCCGAGTTGGCTTGCTATCACCTGTCTAAACCATGAGGTTCGGACCAGAGAACAGCTGAAGCAGTCATTAACTAGGGTCATGTTTACCCTTCCATTGTCAACTAAGAACATATTGTTTTGTTGCTTTAGAAGAAAGGTCTCCCTAGTTCATTACAGTCATTATTCGTGCTAAGAGATAATGCGCTTCAACTTGGAAAGTATGTGTGCATGGCTCACTCCTACATTGCCTAGCAGGGGCCCGTCACATTCAGCCCTTCCACAGACACAGAAAGACAGCTGTCTGGAAGTCACAGGGTCTTAAATAAGCTGATAATTTACTGTCCTCCACAACAGAACTACAAACAAGATCTTAATTAATTTGCTAACTGCCTGTTTACTAAAATTAGCCTCAATTCCATCTTTTTGCTTACTCCAAGGATGTGCATAAGGCACATTTTCTTGGACCCCATCCTGAGAGAATTAGTACTGAGGGAAGTAAAACTTGCCATTAAAGGACTTGTAGGGCTAAGGTGGTTCCAGAGCTGCAGAGGAACAGGGTGGGCATCAGGAGAGAGATAAAGAAAGCTCTGACTGTGGCCACTCGCTCTGTAAGTCAATGCCAGAAGAAACAGAGCCGATGACAGTCGCATCGGGACCTTAAAGGTCACCTTATCCGATGACTGTGCCCTGATAGGGACACAGCCAAACACGAGGAGGCTCTGCCCCTCACCGTGGGTGAGAGCGCCCTGCCTGGCTTCCTCCCACCGCCCACAAAAACACCAGCACCAGCATGCCCGGTGGCAGTCGTCTCCCAAGGGTCAAGTTCTGTGGTGCATGAGGCAGATGGTAGGACTGAGAGTGAAGCAGCAGAAGACGCAGGGGTAAACGTCCTGGGACCACAGGCTGGCTGCCCTGGGAGCGGCAGGACTGGACAAGCACCTACAATGCAGTGATGGGTCAAGCTCCAGTCTATAGAAGATTCAGCCCTTCTGGAACTTAGAACACATTTTCCGAAAGAGGGAAAAATTAGGTTTCTAGTGCAGCCTAAAATTTAACCTATATTTACTTCTTTCAACAAATATTTACTGAGCTCTAGCCATCCAGGAACTTACATTCTAATGGAGGGACTAACAGCCAAAGGGAAGAGACAAACACAGAAGGTTCTTGCCCTTGGCAGTGAGGGCTGCACGAAGGAGAAAGCAGAGCCCTCCAAGGGGTGGTGACGGAAGGTCCTCTGAGAAGGGACAGCAACACAGACCCAAGAAGCGATGCAGCCAGGGTATGGCTCGACAAGAGAGGCAGGGGAGACCGGCACCCATGGGGACGTGAAAGAAGACCGGGAGGGCCACAGAGCAGAAAACCGGGGGACGGAATCCGGGTTAGGAGGGGCCTCGTCGGCCACCGAAGGGAGCTCAACTCTACTTCTGGCAGCAGTGGGAGGCCTCTGCACGGTGCTGAGCAGCGGACGGAAATAACTCCGGCTTTCAGGGCCAGGGCTGGAGTGGAAATGCAAAGGACAGGCAGGAGGTTGCCGCGATCCAGGGGCGAGGAGATGGTGCCGGCTCGAAGCTGCTCACTGGTCAGAGGGAGAAGAGAGCAACCTGGAGCCACGTTCTGATGAACCAGATGCAGGAGAGGAAATGGGGGAGTGGCCACCTTGTGTGGGCAAAGGGGACACTCACACTAAAACGCAGGGCTGGCGTGGCACACGCTCAGTCTCTGCCGAGACCGTGTTCCCAGCTCCACCACTTACTGGCCGAGGGACCCGGCGTGCTGTGGGCAGTGACTTCGTCTCTCTGTGCTTCAGGTTCTGACGTCAATCAGGGAGTGTCACAGAATCCACCTCACGGATTTGCTGTGAGAATTCACTGAGGTGCTACTTATACTTGCAACAGTGCCTGGCACATACCAGGAGCTGTATAATCTATTCTTACTAATACCATCATCTAACTCATGGTGCTTTTATTAGGACTAAATAGACTGAGTTAATTCATGTAATGCCTTTAAGGAAATGCCTGGCACATAATACTCTCAATAAATGTCAGCCCTTATTGCTACCATCATGAATGATTCCCAGTTGGTGGTGGCAATAATTGAGGTGAGGAACAGAATGGGGGAGGGGGCTGCTATGAAAAGGTCCAGAGGGCCTGTGGAAGAGGTTGCATTTGGTGTGTTAAGTCTGCAGTGTCCACGAGGCATCCAAGTGTCAAGGTCAAGTAAGCTGGACATATGAATTTGAACCTCAGAGGAAAAGTGAACTAGAGATATTAACTTAAGAGTCATCCACACAAAGATGAGTTAACTACAGAAAATGGTATGCTCGGTGAGAGAGAAGATTAAGGTGAAGAAGAGATGGTCTAGTGGTGAGCCCTATGGAACCCCAACACCCCAGGTCAGGCCAAGGTGGAGGAGGCAGCAGAGGAAACTGACAAAGAACAGTGCAGAGGAGGAGGAAAGCCAACAGGGAATGGGGTCTTAACAGTCCTAACTTCTAAAGGGTCAAGTTGGATGAACATGCTGGAAGTAGCCACATGGAGGTCATCAGTGATCCTGACGGGAGCGTTTTTAGCATCTTACATACTCATTCAATGCTACCTAACTTCCATTTACAACACCGTGAAAGAACATGCATTTTCAAGGGCAATGTGCACTGGAGGAAACTCTGACCTCCAAGTCAAGAGACCAAAGTCCAAGTTCCAGTGAAGTCTTGGGTAAGTGCCTCAACAAAAAGGGCATCCATTCCTCCACAGGTAAAATGACAAAGTTGGACCAGATTCGAGAACACAGGTCATGGGCTCCCTATGTGTCTAAAAACCACTAATCAAAATCCATAGCTATTTTTCAACATTTAAAACATGCACTGATCACTCCTGAACTTTTTGGCTAAGATCAAGTGTAAAATGTGCCGAGAACTATCCACTCGCCTCAGGTGAAGTTACACAAACAAAACTGTCACATTTCTTTGTTTGGGCTGAAATTATAACTGAGTGTGGTAACACCTGTAAAGACGGGAAGCAGGCATGGTTGAGAACAGAGACTCTGGAGTCTAAATGCCTGATTTCAAATCCTGGTTCAATCACTTAACAACTCAATGCCTGAGTAGAGCTATGCTGTTTAACCACGCAAAGTCTCAATTTCTCCATCTGTGAAGTGGGGATTATGAGAGTACCTATCTCACAGAGTAGAAGAAGGTTTTAAATACATTAGTCTTTGAAAGATCTCGGGAGGAACTCTCCGTTGGCCTTCCTCCTCCTTCTTGACTGTTCTTTGTTAATCTCCTCTGCTGGCTCCTCTCCCCTCGCCTGACCTGGGCTGCTGGGGCTCCCCAGGGCTCACCACCAGATCCTCTTCTCCATCCCCATCCTCTCCCTTGTTGGGCTTATCACAAAGCATATAATTACATACTGAACAAACAGGAGCTGTTAATGCCATGATCTTATACTAAACAAAAGATCTTGGCTATTAGCAAGATCACTCTTCTGGGGGCAATGAGAGAAAATAATAAAAAAAAACAGAATGGTGAAAATGAGGGTGATCACTGGTAACTCCCAACTCAAAAATTCTTTTTCTAGATGCCTGAAACACATCTGCCATCCCATTGCATGAAACTCAGCACCTTAATTAAAATCTAGACGATAAGGCTTTGCTCCCTACTAGAGAAAAAAACTTCCCTGAGGGCAGCACACAGACAGCCTACAATGAGGACTAGTAAACAAATCCCTTGGTACTCACCCCCCTGAATTCCTAAATTCCATTCTCACATTTCTCATTTAGAACTTAAAGAATCTAAAATTTTATCTACAAATACTTTTAAAGGTTCCACCGCATGAGTGGATGCCCCATGAATGCTCCCAAGACCCTACATCACCTGCCCCCCACACACCCTTTGTCTCGCCTCAAGCAAAATTCTACAGATTTTCACACGTAACCTTCTGCAAAGTTTCCCCAGCAAATTCATTCTCAGTGCTTTCTAACTTTAAAACCCAACTTTTCGGAACATTTTATTTTACTTTGGGAGGATAGTTATACCTGAATCAAAGCAACCCTTTCAACATTTCTAAAGGGCAAAAAAACAAACAATAAAAACCCCACAAACTCTGAACTACAAGAGACAAAGCATCTGTGAGACATTTCAATGCCCTTCCTCCTCTTAAATGACTCGTGACACAACCCTGAGGAAACTGGACCAAAATAGCTACCCACCTGACTAACATTCAAATGTTTTCTTGATTACCACATGATAAGCAACAATTGATAACAAAACAAAATAGACCAGAGCAGAGACTACCGAAAAACTGCTTATATTAAACAAACCAATCATTGGGGTGCCTGTGTGGCTTAATCAGTTAAGCAGCTGCCTTCGGCTCAGGTCATAATCTCGGGGTCCTGGGGACTTGGAGCCCCATGTCAGGCTCCCTGTTCAGCAGGGGGTCTCCTTCTCCCTCTCCCTCTCCCCCTCCCTCTGCTTGTGCTCTGCCCCCCCAAATAAATAAATAAATAAAATCTTTAAATAAACCAATTATAGTTTGTGTTTACAAGAAGCTGGTATATAAACCAGTGGTATATAAACCACTTTTGAGACAAAAGTGAAGGCAGCCCCAAAAGCTGCCACACGTAAACACCACGAAGGCTGGGGTAAATCAGCTCTAATTCATGAGACACTTCATCTGTGAAGGATCCAGTATTTCAGGAAGAAATTTTTAAAGCTTAGGAAGACTTAAAAAAAAAAAAAGCAAGCATCAAATCCATAGATGATGTATGTTAATTTTAGCTGCAGGAGTCCAAAATGAAGTGCGAAATGAGGAAAGCAGCCAAGAGACACTCAAGCAAGAAATGTCCACCGAGTGCCGTCCACAGGCCCAGGCCCAGGCCCAGGGACCAGTGCTTGGAGCTCCCTGCAGAGTGGGAGAAGATGGACTTCAATACTACCAGATAAATTCTCTAACCAATGACCAACAAGGTGCTCTCGGGCAGAGCTAAGAGAATCCGGATTGAATGACTGGTCCTTGACAACATAAAGTGAAGGATCTACAAAGACTGCAACAGCAAAGCAAAAAACAGAGTTCAAACCTGGGCAAAAACAAGAATTTATTGACAAAAGCTATACTGACAACAATATCCAATAATGACATGGAAGCACCCCAAGTGTCTATCAACAGATGAACAGACAAGCAAAATGTGTGCACATGCGCACGCACACACACACACACACATATTATATCAGCCTTAAGAAGGAATGAAATTTTGACCCATGCTACAATACAGATAAACCCTGGAGGGCATTGTGTTAAGTGAAATAAGCCAGTCACAAAAAGACAAATACTGGGGCACCTGGGGGGCTCAGTCAGTTAAGCATCTGCCTTCAGCTCAGGTCATGGTCCCAGGGTCCTGGGATTGAGCCCCATAATGGGCTTCTTGCTCAGTGGGAAGTCTGCTTCTCCCTCTCCCTCTGCCTCTCCTCTTGCTTGTGCTCTCTCCACTGCTGTCTCTCAAATAAATCTTTAAAAAATAGTAACAAAAAACTCAAGCATTAAAAAATGATTAAGGGCGCCTGGGTGGCTCAGTGGGTTAAAGCCTCTGCTTTCGGCTCAGGTCATGATCTCAGCAGCCTGGGATCGAGGCCCTCATCGGGCTCCCTGCTCAGCAGGGAGCCTGCTTCCTCCTCTATCTCTCTGCCTGCCTCTCTGCCTACTTGTAATCTCTCTCTCGCTCTGTCAAATAAATAAATAAAATTTAAAAAAAAAAGATTAAGATGGTAAATTCCACGTTATGTATATTTTACAATAAAAAAGTTTTTTAATATCCCAGTAATGAAGATTTTATAATAATCTAGGACAAAGTTAAACCATGGTTCTACAGATATAGTAGAAGGTTCAGATCTGGGTGGCAATTTCAAGAGGGAATAAATGAAATTATACTGCCAAGGTAAGGAAAAAGTCATAATGATACAGGTTAGAATTAAAGTATTCGATAAATGTGAATGCTCTATATTTAAGACTTGCTATCTAACATCAAAATTTAATAAATTTTAATAAATTTAATTAATTTGATTTAAATATTTAATAAATTAAATTTAATAAATTTAATAAATTAAAAATAAATCTTAATAAATTTTCCAAAAAACCAGATTTATTTTTTCTACCTATGTCTCTCCACATGTCAACAAGAGAACGGGCTTTAGGAAGACAGAATAAAGATGACGAGCCCTTCATGCCCACGATGGGAGTGTGGTGGCTGCCGTCGGGCCACGTCGGGGCAGGCTGGGTCACACTCCTGAGCCGGGTGACTTTTCATACAAGTTTCCTATGGAGCAGAATTGCTGAGAGGATTAAATAAACATATGAAAAGTACCTTAAATAGCTGCCTGCTACAAAGTTATAACTGTTCAATAAATGTTAGACACTCTTGTGTAATTTTATTTATGTTCTACCCATTAAACAACCTTTAAAATCTGGCATAAATTATTAAAAGAATATGTAAAAACAATTGTCATTCACACTGATTCAACTTAAAAATTTAAAGACAAAGAATTACTGGGGGGGGGCGGGGAACTTATCTCTAATTAAAATTAAAGTCTACCAAACCTTTGACAATTCCTGCAGAACGGCCCAACTGTGTTGATGAACCCATGGGGAGAGAGGAAGCATAGGGCAAAAACTGAGGACTTCTGTGCTACTAAGGACCCACTTTACATCTTTCTCCACTTTCACGTCTCCTTGTGAGATACTAAAATCCCCATTTTACAAATGATTAAACCAAGGCGCAAAGAGTTTAAGTTAAGCTTATCAAAATTCCCCAGACTGTTAGTGACAGACCTAAGATTTGATATCTGACTCCAAGCCCATACTTTTTCCACCAAACTGTGTTGCTAGGATTAACAGTAATTTCCATTTTACACCCGTGTTGCTTCGGAACAGGGAGGGAAAGTGTGTGTAATTATTTGATGAGAACCAAACACTGTATGAAACTCGGCCAACTCTGACCATTCTCACAGACTCCAGGATTTCTAGAGGAAATAACAAATGACCAAACCCAAATTCGATGTTAAAATGTAAGAACCATAGATTAGGAAGAGCGTTCCCAATACTCTGGTCACTCAACACTGGGGAGGATGTGGATAATGCACACACTCCAGTTCCAGCCCATCTTTCCAGAAAGCAATTTGGCAATGGGCAGAAAGTAAGTAAAGTCAACAGAGCTAACGGCAGTCTGGCTAAGGGGAGGATTAAGCCCAAGATGCTCACCAATAGTGCTACTCAGCATCACTCTAGATATTCCAGGAAGTGCATTATGACAGGAGAAAAAGGAAGAACTTGCATAAAAATGGAAAGAGCCAAAATCATCCTTATTTGTAAATACTTTTTCATCTGGAAAACCCAAAAGAATTGAATGAAATTAGTACTATTAAGAGAATCCAGTACAATGGGAAAAAATTTATACACAAGAATAAGTTACACAAAAAACAATGTGCAGAAAACAGAGACAGGCACACTGCCAGGCCACTGAGGAATTTCTGAAAGACCCGGAGCAGATGCGAGCAGACTGACAGAGAAGTACCAGAGAGCCTTAATTCAGCCAGGCAAAGGCAAATACACCAGTCTCTACAGAGATTTAGGCAACGGCTGTCCACACCGGGCCCATCAGGGAAACGGGAGTTTGACCTGGCAGGCTCCTCCACGGGCCCAAGCACCACTGGGTAACACTGGACCGCCAGAGCAACAGGTGGCTGGCAGAGGAGCGAGATTCCCCAGGGATCTGGAAGGCTCCCCAGCGGACGGCCATGATGCTCTGCAGAGGGCTACTACAGCAGGAGCAGGAGCAGGAACTCAAAGTGAACTCTCCTCTGGCCCTTCAGGGCCTACGCTCCCCTCAGTCTACCAACGGTCTAAAAAGCAGGGAAGGCTGCCCTTTCCTCTGCGTGAAGCCAGGCTGGATTCTCTTCTCACCAAGTGGCTTTGGTTTTGTTTGACATGTTGGCACGCCAACCTGGATGCACGATTTTCGAGGGCAAGACTCCCATCTCTCACTGTAGCCCTGTGTTCACAAACAAGCCAGTGATTGGTAACAATGAAGACAGGAAGCGATACCAATGCTTCCCCAGCATGACCACTAGCTCTTGTAACAATTATGGTCTCAGCAGTGTACGTGTATCATTCCTGAAGACTGGTATGATCTTCTCATCAGCCCACAGACCCCTGGGAATACCGTCTTGAAATCAGTTCAACTAGGGAAACATCAGTCATTTCTGACATCTGAAACCACTGCATTCTGCTCTCGCTGAGGCAACACCTTGAGTGAGTTAAGAATTCTTTAGATGGTCCTTCCTCACCTCAACTAAGGTGTATTTATGTAAAATGCAGAGTAATGCATTCTATTTAGCATACACCTAATTCTCTTCATCTAAAAGTTTAGCCTAAACTCGAACTGAGTAAAGAGCAAACAATACTGAGCATGAGTGTTAGTATAACCCATGCCAAAGAAACCCAGGAGGATCAAAAAGTAGGATGACATTTATCACACCTTTTTTAACCTCAGAGTCCCCTCATCTGTTTACTCCTTTCTCCATTCATCCAACCCTAAATTCAGGACAAAACAGAAAGGTTTTATATAATGCCTAATATTTGGGGGGCTGGGCAAGGACCTAAGATCCGGTAGGTAGCCCTGGGTGCACAGAGAGGATTCAATCTTCGTCAAATAAACAGTTTCCCTCTTATCGCCGTTTTAAAGTTTAAGAAGAAAGCCAGTATTTGCCTTACTTGAGCCAAAATTTTCTAACAACACGACTTCCTTCCCAGTCATGACTTTTAAGCTTTTTCAACTCTTTTGTGGGAGAAGCCCAAGGTCGATTAAACAAGTAAATTAAGTTTTCACCAAATACGACTTCTCTTAAGCTGGACAGGCAGGGAAGTGAGCTGGGAAAGAACGAGACCAGCAAGCAGAAGAGACGATCTGGTCAGTTCCACTGGCTCGTGGCTGGCAGGCGTCGAGCGGCTTTTCCAAACTCAGTTTCCCACCTATAAGTGTGCAGACTATTTGCTCCACACTTTATCAACAAATAAGAATCAAAAGTGACATTCATAAAAATGCCCTGAAGAATGTAACATATGTTGTAAACTAAAAGGTGACGACGCCCTGTCAAACTCACAATATTAACTTGATCTTGTTCTATGCTGCCATAAGGTACCACGTGAAATTAGTCCCTTCCTGCACGCTTTTCTGCTTTTACGTTATTACTTCTACCTTGTCGTTTTGGAGACACCGAGTCTCCCCAGTCCTCAGAACTCCCTGGCTCTGCATTTTTGATGAGAGAAGCACAGCTCAAGGCTTCCTATTTAAGACCTGACATTTCAGGGGCATCCCCCATGGTCTGTGGAAAGAAGGCCACAGAAGAGAAAGGTCAGTGGGGATGAAGGGCTTTCCACCGCCTACATGCAACACCCCCAATTTTTATCCAATAGCAGGGCTCCCCCGGCACTATTTGAGAACACCACTCGGGTTTTAAATCCTTTAAAGCAGTAATAAAGGTTCCCTACCCTTTCGAAGGCAGGTAATTTCGCCGAGCAAGGGGCATGTTCGAGCGGCTGTCCAGAGGGTATCCTCCCCTGGAGCCACGTTTATTCAGGTGCTGATCATGCTCTTCCCCTCAGTTCCAGTAATTTGGCACCCTTAACACAACCCACATGTTCTGAGGAGGGAAAACTGTTTAAGTTTTTTTGTTTGTTTGTTTTAGATTTTATTTATTTATTTGATACAGAGAGAGAGATTACAAGTAAGCAGAGAGGCAGGCAGAGAGAGAGGAGAGAGGAGGAAGCAGGATCCCTGCCGAGCAGAGAACCCGATGTGGGCCTCGATCCCAGGACCCTGGGATCATGACCTGGGCCAAAGGCAGAGGCTTTAACCCACTGAGCCACCCAGGCGCCCAAACTGTTTGAGTTTTAACTTGAAATCCACTAAAGCTCAAATGGGTAAAAAAAAACCACTTTTACAACCAATGTGCAAACAAAGTAGATCATGCACATTTGGGAAGATGACAACTAACACATTTATAATTTCCCAAATTCTCAAATGGCACTAAATTCCAAAATTATCAGGCCACTCTCCTTCACCTTGCAATCACCAAGTGATGCTGTCAAATCTCCTTGGATTATTGCATGTAGGTTCACAACTCACGCAGAGTACTGAATCCCAATTTAATTCCGACTCACAGAGGGTTCTCAAATTCACATAGGGGATCAATGTGTGTAACCAAACAACTAAAAATAGGAACAGCTCTTTTTCATAACCTGGGAAAACAGTGGAGCGCATGACCCGCCAATGACCTAGAGACCCGAACGAGATAATGACCACAAGGATGGCCAATCCACGGATAGCTTTTTTTTTTTTAATTTCTTTTAATTCCAGTGTAGTTAACATACAGTGTTGTATTAGTTTCAGGTGTACAATATAGGGATTCAACACTTCCATACATTACCCTCATACATCTTTTTTTTTTTTTTTTTTTTTTTTTANGACACAGAGAGAGAGATTACAAGTCGGCAGAGAGGCAGGCAGAGAGAGAGGAGAGAGGAGGAAGCAGGCTCCCTGCTGAGCAGAGAGCCGGATGCGGGCCTCGATCCCAGGACCCTGGGATCATGACCTGAGCCGAAGGCAGCGGCTTTAACCCACTGAGCCACCCAGGCGCCCCCTCATACATCTTAAATGAATGTGATGGAGGAAGATTCAAATTTATAAAGTTAAACTAACTGATTTTAGAAAAAAAAAATTACTGAAGGACTTCTTCTGCTAGCAAGCTCTCCCTGTGCATTTAAAATATAATTTAAAATATTTTATTTATACCCAAGTTTTCAAGAATATGTCTCCCACATCAAGCTATCCTGCTTGATGAAACTTCGATCACAATTTCTCTGAATTCAAACAATGTGGATATGAAAATAAGCTATAATGCATTCTACTAAAAAAAACATTTAATTTTAGAAAAAGTAATTCCAGAATTTATTTAGCAAGTTCATCTCCATAACTTACAGGACTTTTTTTGTTGGTAATGGTAGCATCTTTTTGATGACAATGTCTTAGTTTAGTTTTTAGCTTTATTGTTTCGTTTTGCTTTAAATTTTAATGCAAAGTTAGGTGCTTTCATAGCCTGGGTCCTTTCATAACTGTTAACACTTTTTGTAAATTGTGGCAGAGAAGTCCTTTCTGCTGAACCTCAATGACCTCGTCAACCGCAGTATGTCCTCCCACAGTGTACCACAAGTGTCACCACTTTCCAGGACCACTCTCAGTTCTTCCCAGGAAATTCTGGAACACAGAAAAACCAGTCTCCTTCTAGACACTTGGTTCATAACATGGAAAACCTGAGTGTTGGTAGCCATGTCTGCCACAGGGACTGAGGAATAGAGGAAGCTGGTCTATGACAGCAAAGAATGACTCAAAAGCAGTGAGGGAAGCTAAGAGGGGAGAGAGAGAAGGGATGAGCCAACAGGACCATTTGTGGAGCGTCCCAGTCTCTGGGTCCTGATCTGAGAGCCCCCTGCATCCCTGCCAAGACTGCGGTACACAGAACACTTCCACTAAGTTCCCTTTTTTGCGTAAGTTCACTTGGGTCTCTCGACTTGTAACCAAGAAACCTCTAACTAAACAGAGAGCCCTACAGTCCTTTCTGTTGACTGTTTCGAAAAAGGCAAGATAGAAACCTCCAGGGGGTAGACTATACCCAGCAGGGTCTCTAGCCAGGAGGCAACAGGTGCTACCCCAGACCCTGCTTCTCTGGCAGGGGTTAAAAACAGGATTAACTCGGACCTCACACACCCTCACCAGGCCCCCACAGCTCAGCTCCTGTAGTTAACACCACAAGTAATGCTGGGTTAAAGGAGAAGTGAGTTGTTCTCTGTCCCATACCCTGCTTCAAAGTCTAAATCAGGTGACACAGAGCTGCTTTCAGGAGAGCGCTGCCAAGCACTGTGCCTGGACAGGAGGGCCCCCCAGGACAAGAGCAGCAACCCAAAGCCAGAGGAATGGGGGCTCACCACCTCCCTTCCACCTAGCCAGCTCCCATGCGGAAAGGAAGTATATTCCAGCTTAAAATCCAAAGGAACATCACATTAGGCAGAACATTCTGATTATTTTTTGTATATATCTGATACATGGAAAAGAAGAATTCACAGTTTTTTAAGTATGTCAAAGTACTTGGTAAAAACATCATGATGGTCACATGACAGTAAGGATGTACTTAATGCTACTGAATGGTACACTTTATAAACGATTAAAATTATAAATTTTGTTAACTATATCTTACTAGAATTTAAACAACAAAATAACATGACACACTTAAAGAGTTACAGAGACAAACTGAACCCCCTCAGCGGCAAACACCATGCACACTATTCCATGTGCGTCGTGTGAGTAATGTGTTGCCTTACCGTGGGAAACTCAGTGCAGAACTGAGACTGATTTGAATGGTCAGTCTGGGTGGACAGAAAAGAGCTGTGGTTTTTCAGGGGGTGGGGTGGAGACTATTCAACCCAAGCAGCCATCTCCTGAAATTAGTAATAGTGAAAAATCGCTACATAACAGTCTTACTTCCCCCCACCTCTTAATACCTGATCAGCATGGTCTTAACATTACTAATTCCTAAGTATTTCAACATAAACTCCTCAGAAGTCACTGCTGGTTTCCTATCAGCCACAAACAGATGGCAACCCAGAAGAGTCCTGTTCCCATTATGCCAACTTGGCGGGAGGCTCACCTGCCACTACCTGAAACACGGATCCCTCCCACTTGTACACAGAAGGCTCCCAAACACAACTAAAATCCTGCCCGGATGCCCACTGATCAGCATCCTTAAAAGCATGGGGAGGGGGAAGTCTCATTACAACTCCACTAATTAATAAACATAGGGAGGGACTACATCACCTCCTAATGTAATCACAGGAACACTGCAGCTCTCATTGCACTTCCACTCTACGGTTCAGGCTGCTTCCCTGCCTGCTTACACTGGGATGGAATCCAGTTTTGCTAATATATCCATATGTATGAGATTCAGAGCAGAGCTTCTTATATCGAACCTGGAGAAAAACCTTCAGAGATGCTAAAAGTTCAATTTCAGATACATTAATGCATCCTTAAAATTTTATTTACAATGAAACCATCTATACTGTTTTTGTAATCCAACACAGATTTCTTGGCTGCAGTTTTTTAACTTAAATACTTAAATGATTCAAATCCTAAGAGAATGACATTCATTCACAAATTATGATTAAATTACAACACATGAAAGCTGCGTGTGTGTGTGTGTGTGTGTGTGTGTTTACTGGCAAGGAGAAAGAAACGACTCTGGATTATTTACTTCTATGAGATTCCAAGCAGAGATGCTCTTCAGTGCTTTCTGGATGCACCTACTAATCACCAGGACCTTAACCACTGACCACTCCTTGCCTGCTCAAATCAAACTTGACCCTTTGGAATGTTAAGCAAAGATTTTTTTTAGCAGGAGCAGCTTAACTTACATAGCTCACTGCCCTCATGCCATATCCTTCAATGGCACCTAAGGCAAACTACAGGCAAATCCCTTGGCCTCTGTTTCCTCATAAAATAAGAAAATATGTGCTTGACATAATGTTCAAGGTTTCTGTGAAGACCAAATACAATGGCATATGTGGACAAATGCTTTGTAAACTACATGTTATGCATACGTAAATGATTATTATTACTTCCAATGGGAAGTCACAAACCACTGAGAAAAACTCCAGGAAAAAAAAAAAAAGCCTGACTCCTATTTGTCTAAACAGAAGCAGGTACAATCTACTAACGGACATTCTGCTTTAAAAATTACATTCCTCTTGATTACCTGTGGCTTGGTTGGAGGCTTTCCAATATCATCAACTGATTCTAACAGGATGGAGTAGAACAATACTACAGAAATTGTCTATAGAAATCCAAGGTCTATAGAAAACCAAAGCCAATGTCCTCTTCTCTGCTCCCTCCCTGATCTCTCCTGAAGCGTGCACAGCCATCATGTTCTCACTGTTTTCTAGATGGACGAGCAGGGCAGCAGTGTCTTCCAAGTCAGAAGTAAGAAAATTTAAGTATTTTCAGCTAGGAGAAAGGAGACTGACTTGAATGTACAAGCAGAAGCTACTCACTACCCTCAGCCCAACTCACATTAAACGTACTTGAGCTTCGAAGCCTACAGTCAGGCACCGAAGGCCTCCCGGCTAATGCTGTTGTTATCAAGCAGTGTAGGCATGAAGCCACCCAACACGGCTTCTGTTCCACCTAATCCCCAGCCTGCCCTCTCCACCTCTTACTTCTACTCACCTGTCTCCACGTAAGGCCAGGGAAGAGATGCACAAAGAAGAGACAGAGATTTTCAAACCTTTCTAAGGATTAAGACATGCATTTATCTGCGTCAACCACAATTTTCCCACTAGGTACAACGCACTTCATCCAGGCAATAAAGTCAGAAGACCGATCATACCCAGCACCAAGATTCTGAAGGGTGAAAGTAGTGAAATTCTGGGTTTACCTTGATGTCTTGAACATAAAAAACTTCCTCACGGTAAGGGTGCCTTTCTCTCCTAGAGTTAAAAATCAGTAACATGTCATGATTTTCCACTCCGGTCCAGGCAAAAGAAGAATGAGGTAACAGTGTGGGAGCAAAGACACCTGAGGGAGTTACCAGGAGGGAGAAAGGGAAGCAGCGCAGTCAGTGTGGACAACCTGAAAGGCATCTCTAGGCCCAAGTTCCGTGTGGTCCCACACATGCGCAACAGTGCCACGGCCAGGACGTCTGCTCCCCAGGGGCACGTGTGTCCCACAAGACCAGCAATCAAAGATATTCTCCATCTAAATCCCATGTCTTTGTGAAAGGACTGTAAAATTCTCCACAAACACGCTGTGAACACAGCTACTGTATGGAGCATGCTGCCATTCAGAGCTGCCTCTTTAAAACCCACCCCGTTTAATTCAACATAGTGCCCTAGGAGAGGGACGCTGGTGAAAAAACTGATGAAATCTAAGACGAGTTGAAAGTTTAGTTAATGATGCACCGGTATCTTAGTTTTGACAAACGTTCTGTAGTTACACAGGTATTAATGTTAGAGGAAGCTGGGAGAAAGGCATACAGGAACCCTTTGTACTATCTTCGTACCTCTTCTGTATATCCAAAATCATTCCAAAATAAAAAGCTTATTTTAAAAAGTTTTAAATACTTGTCTGCTTAAAAAAGAGAGAAAAAATAATCCACAGAAAACCTTCTAAGCAAACCATCAAAGTCAAAGCATGGAAAAAGGACTGGTAGACTTGAATACATGGAAAACTTAGACTTTTATACATCAAAATATGTCATGAACTGATTAAGAGTTGAAAGGCAACCAACAAACTGGGAAAAGATAACACACACAAAAGAAAAGGGATTAGTACCCATAACATAGTAAACTTTTTTAAAAAGATTTTTTTAGGGTGGCTTCCTGGGTGGCTCAGTTGGTTAAGTGTCTGCCTTTGGCTCAGGTCATAATCCCAGAGTTCTAAGATCGAGCCACGCATCAGGCTCCCTGCTCAGTGGGGAGCCAGCTTCTCCCTCTGCCCGCTGCAACCCCTGCTTGTGTGCGTGCGCACACTTGCTCTCTCCTGCTCTCACTTTCTCTGTCAAATAAATAAAATCTTTAAAAAAAAGAAAAGAAAGGAAAAAGATTTATTTATTTTAGAGAGAGCTTGCTGTGCAAGGAGGGGAGGAGGAGAGGGAGAGGGAGGGATAGAATCTTAAGCAGACTCCCCACTGAGAGGCGTGGAGCCCCCGGCTCAATCCTACTCAGAAATCATGACCTGAGCTAAGATCAAGAGTGGGAAGCTTAACCAGCTGAGCCACCAAAGCACCCCAGTAAATTTTTTATTTAAAGAAAAAAAAAAAGACTACATGCCAAGGTCCTCTATCTGCCACACCTATTTGCATGCACATTTCAAATCTACCACATATCCAAACTCAAACTCAGAGCCTCCATAATCCACGTATTTCTTCCCATTCTACCTCAGGCTCCATGTCCCCCAGGTCTGGGAGTTCTGCTAGAGAAAGCAGAGCTGAAGTGCAGCATTCCCTAGAGCCAGCTACCTCCTATTTAATTCATTCGACCAGTCCTAACCAAAGTCTGCTTCGAGAATCCAAAATTCTTCTCCTCTTTATGTTCTGAGTTATGTCAAACTCAGCTACTTGGTGCCCAGAGTCGTGAAAACAGGTCAAACCACAACCAGAAGTGGGAGCCCTGAGCAAAGGAATTCCTGAGCAAGGAATACAAAGACCCTGCAGAGCAAACCAGACTCAAAACTTCTATACCAGCCAATCAGGTGGACAGAAAAAAGGAAGCAGTAAACCCTTTGCCACAGGTGAGCAGTCACTCCCATTTAGAGCCACATTTACGTGAATTTCTAGAGAGACTCACAGTCAAAGAAAAAGCGTCTTTCTAAATAACATACAGTTACAGCTAGGGGCACCTGGGTTGCTCAGTTGGTTGAATGTCTGATTCTTGATTCTAGCTCAGGGCATGATCTCAGGGTTGTGGGACCAAGCCCACATCAGGCCCCATGCTGGGCATGGAGCCTGCTCAGGATTCTCTCCCATCCCCCTCTGCCCTTCCCCGCACCCCACCCCCATTTCTCTCTTTAAAAAAAAATCCATTTACAAGTAACTCAGAAGTTTACATTCAAATATATCTTAGTAATTTACTGGGGTTTCTTTTGTTTTTAAATGTGTAAGGGGGCTGAGAATTCGAAGAGAGAATATACAGAGTATACACATGCTCAAGGGTACACTCCAACACCCCCAATGGATGCCTGAAACCACAAACAGTTCTGAACCCTATTTATGTCATGTTTTTTCCTGTACACTTACCTGTGATAAAGTTTAATTTATAAATTAGGCACAGTAAGAAATAAACAATGACAGTGAAATAGAACAATTATAACAATATACTCTAACAAAAGTTATATGAATGGGGTCTCTCTCCCACTCTCTGGAAATACCTGGTCCCTGGTTCTCCCCTACCTGTTGTGTGAGGTAAGAGGGTACCATGCCCATGTGAGGATGCCAATGACAGGGGCACTGTGGAGGAGCTCTCAGCCACCAGTGACCTTCTGGTGCTACATCAGAAGGAGGACCTTCTATTTCCAGACTGCAGCAGACAGTGGGTAACTGAAACCACAGAGAGCAAAACCGTGGACAAGAGAGGACTACTGTACTTCTTTCTAGATGTCCCTATATCATTTATATTAAGTCAGGGTGAGACTATTAAGAATATTAGCCATGGGGCACCTGGGTGGCTCAGTCGATAAGCGTCTGCCTTCAGCTCAAGTCATGATCCTAGCATCCTGGGATTGAGCCCCACATCGGGCTCCCTGCTCGGCGAGGAGTCTGCTTCTCCCTCTCCAGCTCCCCCTGCTTGTGTTCCCTCTCTATCTCTCTCTGTAATAAATAAATAAAATCTTTAAAAAAAAGAATATTAGCCATGTTATTACAATGAAAATTAAGTATGCAGAGTTATAAATCTCAAGCAACGTTGAAGTTCCATATATTAAACAATATAGAGGCCAAGAGTTATAAATCTCAAGCAACGTTGAAGTTCCATATATAAAACAATATAGAGGCTCTCTCTTCACACAGAGAAGAGCGTGACCGTTATTAAAACCACCGGACTAAAAATTCAGGGGTTAAAAGTCTGCATCCCAGTGGACTATCTTCACCCAATACCCCCGGGCAGATCTCTATCTCTATTACCCTTCCTGCCTGGAGTTTCCCACACTATGAGATAGTTCACGTCTCAAAATCACAGTATGTGGTAACAATACTGTAGACCAGGTAGACACAAACTGAAGAGAAGGGGTTAAACCAAACCCTAACTTCTGGAAGCTCTTCCATGATCTAATTTGTGAATAAGTCCAGTCTCCCCAGCATGCCTCCTTCTCCAGACATTTCACCTTGGGTCCACTTTACCACTCATTTGCATTGAAGGGGGTTCAACCCAAACCAATTTTGCCAGTCATTAACAATCCTGTAAAAGGTACGATAATAACAGAAAAAAATTTAAAAGTTGAAGTAACTGGCTTAAATTGACCTCCACAGATGATCATTTTCCACAGGACAGCACTCCCACAAAAAGTTCTGGCTGTCTTATATACACCAGAGAAACAAACTGACTCCCCCAAATCAAACACATGCCATCTTTCTGCGTCATGTGAAAGACAAAGAACTTCACCACCTGAACATGGACGGGACGAAGGACGGCCAAGGAGATCGCGTGGCTATGACCATCAGTCAGCCGAGGACACAGTTACATGCAACACACAGAGAGCTAAGGGAAGGCACTGTGACATCCCTGGGCTCCCAGAATTTAAAAAGATACGCCATTTCTGACCATACGATCAACCTTGAGACCCCTCTATTTATTTACAGTAAACTTATTACATTAAATTCATAGAAAGCGGACTTCAAAGCACCTTCCAAACACTACTGCTTCTGTATATGCCTCCCCACGGGAAAGCATTTTTAGCCTAGGAAGGACCTACAATGGTACTAAATGTTCCTCTAGCACAGATCCTGCACATAAATACACATAAGATACAAATATTATCCACTATACTGTATCACAAAATTTTTCAAAACAACATTAATTTTAATTGATGAAAAACTTAAATCTATTTCACAGAGCAATGAAACTGTGAGGCTTGTTAATGGCACTGATTAGTTAAAATTAAAGGTTGACATAATTAGATAAAACTGAATTATGGTGATAATTTGTGGACTGCATATATCAGTACTTGGCTCTCCCCTGATAACACAGTCCTGGCTGTCACAGCCATTGCAACGGTGCAGGTGGAAGGAGATGCAAAGTCAAACACAAACAGGATGCCAGAAATCCAAAAAGGCTGAGAACTGATGCTCTAGTAAGCTAGAACAGAGAGATTCTGGGCAGCACCCCAACCCTATACTATTTAATGTATTCCCAAGTCCCTGAGAATCAAAGCTGGGTAAGGAGACGAAACAATATGCATGCCACTTTCCTTCTCATTAGTCACAGTATTTAAAATTATTACTAACGGAACAGGATAAGCAAAGTGTGAGGTATCTGCTGCTAAGAATTGTGTTTTTATCCAAGCATTTCAAATTATTACAGAACGTATTTTTCAGATATCAGAAAATTAGTCCAGAAAAGTTAACTTCCTACACAGGAAACACAAGACAGGGTTTCTCATTTCACAGGAAAAGAACACAAGAAAAATGAAAAAGGTTCAAACTATTTGTAAGGGCTGGAAAAACGCAGTGACCAGAACTCAAACAACATTAATCTACCTGGCAATGCCCATGACTCAACCTCCTTCAACTTACTCCTCTAAATTAAACATGGGTATCATTTTTTGAAGGCATTCCTCTCTAATTTGACAAATGCTGATACTCAGTTAAATTTTCTGATTATTTAACAATTTGCAACAGTAAGTCTGGCTGCCTAAAATGTCAGCTTTGGTTGACCCAGGTTTTCATTCACAGCTTAAGCCTAACTTCTTATGATGCATGTTTTGATATTCTAACCGCTGGAGCTCAATCTGTCCATCTGGTTTTATGGCTAAGCGGGTTGTCTGAAGCTTAAGAAGCAGATTATGTGCAAAGATAATCCTGCATATTCTCAGCATATGGTAACATCCACTGATCAACTTTTCAGGAATAAGAGAACGGTCCCAGGACTAAGCTCGGCCTGCTGCTCACGGAGGACCTCTGACCCTCTTTAGTCACGATGTTCAACCCTAACATCATGCGTTTCCCCGGGGAGGTACCGTATACTCTTAATAGCCGAATATGAAGGAAAAGAACATAGGGAACAAGTGTGGTACTGAAAGGGTTTTCTACACAAGACTCCTGATTTCCCTTGCCAGAGACTGAAATTATACACACACGCAAATCAGGAATAACTGTCTCTGAAGTTTAAACTAATCTTCCCTTTGTCACTTGCCAGAAACTGGTAAAGGAAACATTCAGCAGGATGAAAGAGCTCAGTGACATCTGTCTATAACATTTAAGTGGAATCTGAAAACACTAAAGTTTTTGAAAGTAGATACAAAAGAATCTTCAGAATCCAGTGTTCCAACCAGTAACTAGCTGATCAACAGCTGGGACTTAAAAGTAAAGGCGGAGACTTTTGTCATAAAAATTATTCAATAAAAAGGCCAACTTCGGGGCACCTGGCTAGCTAAGTCCGCAGAGTATGTGACTCTTGATCTCAGAGTTATGAGTCTGAGTCCCACACTGGGTGTAGAGATTACTTAAAATCTTTAAAAAAAAAAAAAAAGACCAACTTCTAGGACACCTGGGTAACTCAGTAGGTTAAGTCTGCCTTCAGCTCAGGTCATGATTCCAGGGTCCTGGGATTGAGCCCCACACTGGGTTCCCCCTCTGCAGGAAGCCTGCTTCTCCCTCTTCTACTCCCCCTGCTTGTGTTCCCTCTCTCGCTGAATCTCTCTCTGTCAAATAAATAAATAAAATCTTAAAAAAAATATAACAGGGAAAAAGTTATTCAAATAAGTCTATATTATCTGCACAGCACCTCTGCACACCTAGAGGATAATTCGTTACTCTCTACAACCTACTACATCATTACTGTAGGGGGATGTCCATAAACACTACTTTTCAATTCTATTCTTAAAATTCTCTTTCAAGGATGGGTATCACTGACACCACACAAGTGCAAGACTTCTATTCCTACTCACTGACATCAGAGAAATATATGTGATCCTGAATTAATCACATCTAAAGGGAAAAACAGCATAACTTAAAATCCATAAATAACCCAAAATTTTAATTTCAACCCATTGTTTTCTATGAAAGCAAGAAACCAAATAGAACTGACCCACTGTTATAGGTCCTATCATGCCAAAATGGAACAGTAAAGGGAAAAGAAAGACTAAGCTTATCAGAGTTGGCAGTAATTTATGGAGATGTGGTAATTAATTCAACATTTTTCAGCAAAGACTTTATTTAATGTTAACTAAATATGTACTGGCATTTATCTCCTGTCTTCCTAGAATGTCTTTTCCTTTCTTTAACTAAAAGCACCCCAACTCTCCTTGTGACTCCTCCTGCATTCCATAAGGTCTTTGTGAAACAACTGAGCTCATACATACACATACACACACACACACACACACAGCAAATTACCCACACTAGGCCAATCATATGCCCTCTCTCCAGGAAAACTGAATCTTTTACAAGAATGAAACTAGTTGGCGCAGACTTTGAGACATGGCGACCAAACAGACCATCTGATAGGTGGTTCCCAAAGCCCAGGTCCTCACAGGCCTGGTTCTGGCATCCAAAGTCTAGTTGTTCAGCATTTTCTATGCCTATATTTTATGGAAGTGCTATGCTTACAGTTCTGTAACCTGCCTTTTTAAATCAATAATAGATCACAGGTATCTTTCCGGACTGGAAATAGTACAGATCCGTATCATTATTTTCAATGGCTGCATGAAACTAAAGTACCATAGTCTATTTAATCAATTCCTTACTCAAAATTATTTACTATATAACTGCGTGTAGTAATTCTTTATTATGTGTGTGTGTGTGTGTGTGTGTGTGTGTATCTTTGCTAACTTCTCCTATTATATAGCTCTTTAGGATAAGTTCCTAAATATGGACTTGCTAGATTAAAAGCTATGCAAGTTTTCCATTCTGATATGTAATACCAGCTATTTAGAATGAGTGCATCAATTTACATCTCTGCTAGAACAGAGTACACATTTCCCTTCACCTACACCAACACTGGAAATTACTAACCGCCTTATTCCCCATCCAAACTGAGGGGCGCCCAAATATTAAGACTACCAAGAGAAGTTACAAAAGAATGTTATTAATATAATACTTTATATATATTATGCTTTACCAAATCATATCATATCTAGTAAGGTGTAAAGTGAGTATGAATATTGCCAATACAGGGGTGCCTGGGTAGCTCAGTCGGTTAAGCATCTGCCTTCGGCTCTGGTCACGATCCCAGAGTTCTGGGATCAAGTCCTGCATTGGGCTCCCTACTCAGCAAGGGGCCTGCTTCTCCCTCTCCCTCTGCTCTTCCCCCAACTCATGCTCACTCTCTGTCTCTCTCTCTCAAATAAATAAGTAAAATCTTAAAAAAAAAAAAAGGCTGTCATAACAAAATACCACAGACTGATTGGCTTAAACAACAGAAATTTATTTCACACAGTTCTGAAAGATGGAAGTCCAAGATTTAAATGCCAGCAAGGTAGGCTTCATTCTTGAGGCCTCTCCTTTGGTTTGGAGGTGGCTGCCATCTGCCCATGTGCTCACATGACCTCGTCTTTGGGCATGACTGGGATGGGGCGCCAGGCTCTCTGGTGTCTCTTCTCAGGAGGGCACTAATCCTATCACGAGAGCTCCACCCCCATGACCTTGCCTAACCCTAATTGCGTCTCAAAGGCAGCATCTCCAAATACCATTACGTTGCAGGTTAGGGCTTCAACATATGAATTTGGGGAGGACACATTCAGTTCATAACAAATGACATCTTATCGTTGCTTTTAATTTCATTTTTTTAATTACTAGTGAAATTGCATATTTTAATGTTTATTGGTCATTTATTTTTCCTTTTTTTCCCTTTGAATATGGTCTGTTCTGATTCCAAATCTGGAATAGGAAGGGTACAAAAAGAGCCTGGAACATCTCGTGATAGCAGAAAGCAAAGGAACTACTATACATTATTAGAGGCATGTCCTAAGGATTTGGAGCCAACCTGACTAAGGCTTAGTCACAGACAGGGCAATTTGAGCATCGAAAGGAAACTAACTGAAATGGACTGAAATGCATCATAAATGCTAAAACAGAGGGGTTCATAAAATAACTCCCAGAGAGAGAGAGAGAAACCCTCATCTGTCACCACTGGAGGATGCTAGGGAAATAACACGTGATTTCAGAAAGTGGTAAATAAAGGGAAACAGACATTTTCCCCACACTTCCTATACAATCTATACCTCAGGGTGAGCCCTATATATTCTTGAATACGCAAAATATACCACATTATAACACTAGCTGGGAAATAAAAATATCATCTGCATCACCCGCAAATCTGAAAAAGGTGTGCCCTATGTCACAAGCCACATGCAAGGGAATGACAGGACCCAGCAAGGTCATGACATATTAGCTTTATCCCCTATGGATCCTGTACTTTTTAAAGGTACTGTGCACTCAATAACTAACTTTCCGGTTTTAACACAGGCATCTACAATTCCCAGTGAGAGTTCCTGATCATCATGTGGTTACCACTATTATTAACAATCAGTATAAGATTTAGAAGGTTTATAAACAAAATGTGGTATACACACATGTATGTGGTACATACACATACTAACAGAACATTTATTAATCAGCCTCAGAGGGACAGAAATTCTGATACATGCTACAACATGAATGAACACTGAAGACACGCTAAGTGAGGTAAGCCAGTCACAAAAGGCCGAATACTGTACAACTGCACGTACCTGGGGGGCCCAAAGTAGTGGAACTCAGAGAGCAAGTGGAGGGGTGATATAGGGGCCAGGGGCTAAAGCGGAAGGGAAAGAGAAGCTACTGTTCAGCAGATACAAAGTCTCAGTGCAGGAAAATGAAAAGTTCTGGCCGTGGGCGGTGGTGACGGCGGCACAGCAATGGGAATTTACTAATGCCACCGAACTGTTAAGACAATAAATTTCTTTTTTTTTTTTTTTGAAGACTTTATTTATTTGTCAGAGAGAGAAAGAGCAAGCGAGCACATGCAAGCACAAGCAGAGGGAGTGGCAGGCAGAGGGAGAAGCAGACTCCCCAGAGCAGGGAACCCGACATGGGGCTCCATCCCAGGACCCCGGGATCGTGACCTGAGCCAAAGGCAGACGCTTCACTGACTCAGCCACCCAGGCGCCCCAAGATGATAAATTTCATATGTATATTTTGCCACAGAAAAAATAGTATGTTTGGTATGTTAAAATTTAGTAACCGAATTAACATTATCCTAGCCAAATTAAAACCAATTTTACATTTTAATTACACATTCCCTGCTGTCTCAGCAGCCTCACTAAGGGCAAGTGAACAATTTCAGTAAGGTGATACTGAAACTGCTTCACCGAGTCCTAAATAGGAGCCAATGCAATAACTAAGTCAAAGTATTTCATAACAAAAGTTTTACTCAATTTTAAATGAATTTTTATGAATCACATGCATAACTGGTCCACTCAATCTCTCTTCAATCTCTCTCCACACACAGAAAAGAACAGGAAGGAGCCTGCACTGATACTGCAAATGCAGTGGAACAGATGAAGAACAATATCCCAGCTTCGCCATGCACATGGTCGGCACTCAGTAAACATTCCCGATTGCCGGTACTCAGTGAATCTGCAGTAACACCAAAAAGAAAACCTGGGCTTCACGTTATGTCCAGTACACTAGCCAGTGAGGAGGCAGACATTCCACCGGAAAGAAGGCTGCTCTTTACCAGTCTTCCATTACTTGGGATCTCGGCATTAAAGCTGAAACAAGTTTCATGTACCATGCATCTTTTCAGAGGTCAAAGAGTTGGTTTGGTTTTTTTTTTCAAGTCAGAGTTTTGGTGGGAAAAGTGTATGAATAAACTGCCACACTTACAGCTCCATATGAGAACAGAAAGTTCAATATGACACACACATCCTTTCCAAATGAGGTCAATTTTAAAATATACAGTAGAAAACACATTATTATTATTTCTCGGGCACAGGAAGCCATGCTGGCTTTCCACTCTTGTCCCGTCTGAGAACTCCACTGTGTTAAAAATTCTCCCCATGTGACTCCCTCTAACTCAGGTCTACATACTTCTAACTCTAGAGGTCAACCACCTCCCCTATCACGTAAAGATCCTGCTACTTTCATGGCCCTTACTAAAATAGAGCACTTAAAATTCTTAAAGAAAATTCATATCTTCGAATAACTCTTTCCTACAAATTAAGTATTATTCTTTAAATTGAGGCGCTAAACACTAGATTTGGCTTTTCACATTTGATTCACACATTCATTTCCACGACAGTAAACTATCAAGACGCAAGGGGGCCGCCTGAGGTCCCCCCAGTCTGAATGTGGCTATCATCGCACAATGTTGAGATCAGCTTCCAAAACGCCCCACCAGGCAGCCAGGAGGCTGGGCGGCTGCTCTCTGGATTGCAGTGTGGCTCTGTGCAAGGTGCCCTGTCACCACACATCCATCACAACCTCAAACCCCAGCTATCTGATGCTGCCGGGCCTGCTGATGAGCCCTCTTCAGGACCACAGCACGGTTCCCAGCGGCCTTAAGGGAACAGCTCAACTCCAGCTAACAAGAAAGGGAAACCCCAGACAGAGAGAGAGGCAGAAAGAAAGGAACCCCCGCAAAGGTAGCTTTTTACATTCTTCAAGACCTTAGAAATGATTTTTCTCTGTGCTTTTTCAAAAACCTGCCTACTGGGCGTCCTTAAGGCGCTGCTGAACTGCAAAATACAAACAGGAGAGCCCCCAAACACAGAAATCCAGGAAAGAGCTCCCTGCAAGGGAAGCTGAGTGTCCCCGGGGAAGAGAAGTCTTAGAAGACTTTCTGATCGCCACAGCAATTTAGCAGGTAAGTCACATCCACCCCCGGCAGGACCGTGTCACCCTCCTTTGCTTCCACAAAGCGAGACGGCCCTCACCTTTCCAACCTTGAAGTGGGGTGCCGGCAAAAAGTAGGCACCTCTCCCTGCTAATTGCCCCGGCGGGTCAAACTTCGGAACCAGCATCATGCACTTTGTTTTTAAGCGCAGGGGAAAGAGGAAGGGTGGGTATTCTGAGCGGAATCTCCGTGATTTGCCCGAGGAAAAAGCACAGAGCAGACAGCCGAAGCGCCAGCATTTCCATGCAGCTGCCACGACAGGTGACCGGGCCGCTTTGCAGACACCCCGCTCGCTCGGGGCTTTCGCCGAGGTGGAGCGGGAAGGAAGGGGAAGGAGGGAGGGAGACAGACTGGAGGACGAGAAGGTGGGCAGAGGCAGGGAGGGAAATCCACTCCATCCAGACGTTGGGGAGGAAGAGGAGGAGCACAGCCCCGTCTCCCCGGGGAAACCGTTTTAAGGGATTTTCTCGCTCCACAATTAAGGGGAAAAAAATGGCTCCAAGCCAAACGCCTCCTGATTTACACACACACACGCACACCCAGCTCGGTTTCGCCCCATTTTCTGGTACGCCGAAACAAAAGGCGAAAACAGCAGAAAAGCGGCCAGCGCCGCGCGGAGCCCGGGGTCCGCCGCCCTCGCCCCCCGCGCCCCCGGGAGAGCCCACCCGAGGCGGCCCGCCCGCCCCCCGCCCCGGGGACCGGCCCTC